>APFE031524936.1:335324-426504 GCA_000404065.3 Pinus taeda
AAGGAGAGGGGCATGTTGGGTCCCTATAATACTAGTGATTACCCCATTACTATTGTAGTTGTACCCCTTATTAATATTGTTGTGCCCCTATTACCCCCCATATTGTTATTACTGTGCCCCATAGAATCCCTCTATTGTTATTTTTGTGCCTTTATATTATTATTGTTAAGTCGGTTGGGTTATATTGTGACTCCTTAGACTCCTATATATAGAAAGGAGGTTTTGTCATTTGAATCATCGAAGAATCATTCATTAGTGTAATGTAAAGGAGGTTGCCCCCTCAAAGAGGTTGAATTCTAAGGCGTTGATCTATCTTTTCTATCTTTTTGTGAGCTGGTTTCATAACACAAGTAGGAAATAATAAACCAAATAATGCAGTAGGGATTTCTGATGTGTCAGACTTAGAAATTTCCACACTAAACGGGGTGATAGAAGAAGGTGTGTATAGAACCACCCGAAGGCTTCAAAACGCATGAAAAGAGAACTCATGTGTGCAAATTAAAGAAAGCCTTGTATGGGCTCAAGCAAGCACCCAAAGCATAGTATGGTCTGATTGATAGTGTTGATTTGGGGTAGCATCGAATGTGCTCTAGCCATGAAAATTGGTGGAGAGGCTAAAGCACATGAGATCTCCAAGACCCATAAATGGTTTGGGCAGATTCTATCGGTTTAGGAGATATTAAAATAATTATATTTTTAATGGAGTTCCTAAATCTAAACTTAGAAAAAATAAAATATTAATCAGTATTAATATAAAACTAGGTTAGAAGGTTCCAAAAGACATGGATCAAGCCAAATCTAATCTTAGCCATTGATTAGAGATGTAATCTTAGCCATTGATTAGAGATGTAATCTCAGTCGTTGAAGGACCAATAGGAAAAGTATAAGAGGAGGCTTCAGGGTCGATCGGAAGATACACCAAAGTGATCAGTCATTTGATTGGCTAAAGAGGGGTTTGCTAAGTAAAGTCGAATCAGTGATCAGTAGCAAGAGGCAGTGAGTACTGGACAGAGAGGCAAAAATAGTGTCGAGAGACCAGCGCAGATGCAGAGAGGCAGACGTAGAAGCCAAAGCAGGCCACGCAGAGCCCAGCAGAGACAGCATAGAGGCCAGAGGGCCTGCGTCATCCACACAGAGGTCAACAGGCGTGACGCAGAGAGTAGAGGTTGCACAGTGCCTCAGAGGGCTGACGCAAAGGGTTCTAAGGCTGATGAAGAGCTTCAGTGTTGCTAGAGAGGGTTTCGTGGGGCAAGTTTTCTGAATAGAGAGGTATTACTATCGGTTGTTTTTCTCTGTCAAGTGAGCCAATTTGGCACTCAGTTGTACTCAAGGATATACTGCATAATAATAAACCCTCAGAATTGTTGCACTGGTTTTCCCGCATTGGTTTTTCTTGGGGACGAGTTGTCCAAAACTAACGATGTCACTTGTATGTTTGTTTTCTTTCAACTGTTGATCGGTAGATGGTTGAGATTGTATTGTGAATAGAGAGGTATTACTATTGGTTGTTTTTCTCTGTCAAGTGAGCCAATTTGGCACTCAGTTGTACTCAAGGATATACTGCATAATAATAAACCCTCAGAATTGTTGCACTGGTTTTCCCGCATTGGTTTTCCTTGGGGACGAGTTGTCCAAAAATAACGGTGTCACTTGTATGTTTGTTTTCTTTCAGCTGTTGATCGGTAGATGGTTGAGATTGTATTGTGTTTATTTCGTTATTTATATGTTTTAAATAACTTGTTCGTAATTAACAAGTAGAAGAAATAAACCAGAAGAATACAGATAAAATTTCTAACGAATAAACTTAGAAATTTCAACAGATAGTTACTTGCAGTAGTGGAGATTCGTCAAGAATGATGTTGATCCCAATCTCTACTATTTAATGGTAGAGAATGAGCCACTTATTCTAGTAGTATATGCGGATGACTTGTTTTTAATAGGGTCATCTAGGCTCATACAAGACTACAATTAGGATCTTGAAGCGGAATTCGACATGAAGGATATGGGGTTGATGCATTATTTTCTAGGGTTGGAAGTTTGGCAGAAGAATGGGGAGATCTTCCTTGGGCAAGGAAGATATGCTAGAAAAATGCTGAAGAGATTTAGAATGCAGGATTATCGACCTATTGCTACTCCCATGATCACCAACTGGAAGAAAATAGATGCATAAGGAGACAAGGAGGTGGACCCCACTTTGTACAAACAACTCATTGGGTCGCTCATGTATTTGGTCAATACTAGGCCAGACATTGGACATTTTCTTTGTTGTCAACACCCTTAGTCAATTCATGGTGGAACCAAAAAGGGTGCATTGGATAGCAGCTAGGCACATTCTGAGGTATGTGCGTGGCACAGTCAGATATGGATTGAAATACTCCCGAGGGGGTGACATCAGATTGAATGGATTCACAGATGCAGATTGGGCAGGGAGTTCACTAGACCGGAAAAGTACCCCTGGGTACTACTTTAGTGTTGGATCGGGAATGATCTCTTGGTGCAATTGGAAGCACAAGTCAGTAGCTCTGAGCTCAGCAGAAGCTGAATATATGAGAGCTAACAGAGCTACATGCGAAGCTATATGGCTTAGAAAACTGCCTGTAAGTTTGTTCAAAAAAAGGATGGAAGCGACCAAGATTTACTGCTATAATCATAGTTGTATCAAGCTCTCTAAGAATCCAATATTTAATGATCAGTGGAAACACATTGATATCAGACGTCACTTTATCAGAGACTGTGTTCAACGTGGGGCAGTACAACTGCAGTATGTCCCCACATGAGATCAGGTAACAGACGTACTCAGAAAGGCTCTATGAAGAGCTAAGTTCATTCAGTTTAAAGAGCATATGGGTATGGTAGAGAATTCGTTTCAGTAGCAGAAACAGGGAATTTCTTAGTAACAGTGGCAGTGAATGAGAGAGAGTTGTAGTACAAATGATGTGTTGGCAGTGGTAGGGTCAGTCGCAGTATAGATGCAACATTTGCACAGTAGTTGGTGGGCAGTGATGTCAAACATCAGCAACACAGAGGGAGATGTTATAGAACAGGGTGATGCTTCGGTAGGTCACATTGCTAGAACACATTTCTCGCTAAGAGGGAGTGTTGATTTCTGGTAGCATCGGATGTGCTCTAAGTCTCAAATTTTGTAGGGAGGCTTAGACATATGTATTCCACAATACCCAGAAATTGTTTTGGGAAATTCCACCCGGAGACAGTTTTATTAAAATAATTAATTATTTTTAATGGGACCCTGAGTCTAAACTTAGGAAATTAACATAATTAATGGGTATTAATCTAAACTGTGGATATAACTTCTAGAAGAAGACAAAGATCGAGTCCAAATGATTTGAGCCATTGATTAGAATCTAATATGGGTCATTGGTTCTCAACTGGAAGATTATAAGAAGGACGTTGAGGGGCATTTGGAAAACACACCAGAGGCAGATACTCAGTTACCCGAGTAAGATCGATTTTCTCACTGGTCGAAGTTCGGCAAGAGAAAATCGAATCAGAGGGAGAGTTGCAAGTGAGAAGGAGAGAGAGAGGGTATCAAGCTATCAGCATCAGTCTCGAGGTTAGCAGCAAAAGACGTAGAGCAGAGGGAGGACAGCGCAGAGGCTGTGACGTAGAGGAGGGATAGCGCAAAGGCAGTGTGATGTTGGGACTGTGCAGTTCTCACGTAGGCACTGATGCAATGAGATGTAGAGGGGGCATCAGGCCCTCTCCTAGATCAGAAACTCATTGAGAAGTGTTTGTAAAATTTCTCACAGAGAATCCTCTTCTATTCTACAGGTTGTATCTTGTACATGAAATTTTTGTTGAAGAATAATAAAGAAACCCTCGTCTGCTGCACCGGTTTTCCCACATTGGAGTTTTCCGGGGACAATTGTCCAAAAATAATTGTGTCATCGTGGTTATACTTGTGCTAGTATTTTTCTTTGCATTCATTTTCCGCAGTATTTTAATTGTGTTGGCTACAATAGAATTTATTTTGATCTTTGTTGTAGAAACACTGTGAATAACTTATTTCTGACTTAATAAGTAGAAGAGATAATATTAATCACTGTAGTTGGATTTCTATTAAGAAATTTTCACATCTACTATATAAACATATTTGTTTTGAGCCATATCGGCTTCTCCCCTACATCCGAAAACTAGAACTATGTTGAAGTTAATCTCTCTAATAACCTAAAAGAGTCCATTAAAATCATGGTAAGAGAGAAAAGGTCCACTAGTATAGTGAATTATAAATCAGCGTCCCAAACTATTATTTATAATATTAGAGTCTTATCCATAAGATTAACATTTTTGGATTAAGGGTGGATGACTTGAAATAAGATACCAAGTAAGCTTAAGCAAAAAAAGATTATGGATATGCTAATGTTGGACCTGTTGCACTCATTTTGTCACATGTCCAAGGAATCAGCGTACAAAATTTGTCAAAGATCAGAATCATCATCCAACCATGTTGTATCATTATGAACCCAAATTTTGCAAGTTGTAATGTAATTGATGTTAGTATGACCATTTAATTTTGTAACAACACCTAGGTAAGCCTCTGATTTTGGCAACGAATTTCATTCTAGGAGGTTTTTAACCTCACCACATTATGTGTGTTTCTAAACACAGATAATCGACAGAGTTTTTCCTCCACCTTAATCCCCAAAGCTAGGGTAGAATTCATTGACAAGGTCATAGGTAAGTCCTAGTGTTATATCGAGTCCTTGTAAAAGTGATTTGGGAATAATTTAAGCTATTTGGCAAAATTATTTTATTATAAATCACTGGTCTACTAGATCATATTGTGTCGCAAAATTGGTAATTATTTCAAGAGTCTATATGTAAAGATGTAGTCTCTCTTTGAGAGTTGAATTTGTAATATCTTGATGTTAAAAATATTTTAGTGCATGGTCCCTCATACTTAGACACCATGGCTAAAATATTTGAGGGTGAAAAAAAATATTAATCCCCTCCTGTGTCGATTAATTAATTGTTCTAGCAAAAATAAAATTAAATCTTAAACCAGAAAATTAATTAATTTTAGAGAAATTAAATCTTCTCCAAGTAGAAAATTTGTGGGTCAAAGAAAAGTCAAGTTTTAGAGGTCCCCCACCAAGGAAAAAATGGATATTTAAAAAAAATTAAGCTCTTGGACCTTGGTGGTTAAGTTAAAGTCAAATTTTTGAAGAAATTAATCCAAACTATTCATTTTTGGATTAATTAAAAGTGGTTTTGAAAAAAAATTCGAATTTTCCTCGAAATAAAAATATTTGATGATGGACATTAAAAGATGATCAAGTATTTATCGACCATGGAGATTATCTTGACAGGGATCAACCAACTAGCCATTATTTTCTACTTGGAGGGATTTCTCTATAAATAGAAGCCATTTTTCTTCTCAAGTCACAAGGATTCTGAATGATGTAATTTTCTAAAACTGATATTGAGCCATTGGTTTGCTGTGAACGTTTGATATCATAATAAAAAGACTTTGGGGTTTAGTTTATAGAGTTCTTTGTCCATTGATCTATGGTACGTGTTTGTTATGTGCTTTCCTATATTGTGCTAAAAAATTTATAAGCTTCTTATTTCATTTGTCAATGATAAGAACATTCTATTGGTAAAATTTGGTTTTATCTTAGGTGATCCGATTCACAATATTATCTAACAAGTCCGCTTGAGAAAATATATAGAGATTTGCAGGTACACCGGCTCTTGGGCTCCAAGTTCACAGACTTTGGAAAAGAGCCAACCTTGTTTGGGCTCCGGAAAATTTTATTTGGTTTTCTTACTTCACTAAAGGGTGTGGCCAATATTCTAACTTTCGAAAAACACATTGGTCCATTGTCATTATTCAAAAATTATTTTATCAAAAATATCTTATTTACAAGCCTTGTACATTTGTAAATATTTTGTAAATGTTCTTGTAAAATAATTTTGTAAATATATTTCTAACCCTTGTTTTGCAACAGTTGGGGTTTTGGGGTTTATTTTGAATTTTGTATATAGGGTTTTGGGAAAAATATTATTTCACTTGTGCAGGTGATTGGTCAAGCCAAATCTAAAATTTTGGAAGGGTTTCAAGAATTTCTAGCCTTTGAAAAAATTCATTAGGGTTTTTAGAGGTGGATCGAGGCCTAGGAAGGCAAGATCCACCCTCTAGCTACTCTCCAAGCTCAATGCTCACACAAAAGAAGGAAGCCACAAGCCCTTTGTGACATTTTTGTGGTGATCTTTTGGTGTTTTTGGATATCTGAAGCGAAATTTGATTTTTTGCAAGGGTTCCAAATTTTTTTAGGCCTTATAGGCCTAGCGCTAACCCTCATTGCCCTAGTCATGGCCATTTTTTGCCTCCTTGGTGAGTTGTTGCCCCTTTTGGGCCCTAAAATCCCTAGTCGCAACCCTTGTTTTCCTTGTTGTCTGCCCTTTGGGCCTCAAGCCCTAGGTCACAAGCCTTTCCTTAGGCTTATAGCCCCTCACTGCCCTCTTTTCAACCTACATACCCCTGCTGTAGGCGCTTTAGGGTTGTTGCATCTCCTTGGCCGCAAGCCTCCCTTTCCTTAGTCACCGCCCCTTGTGCAGCCCTCTTGCCCTTTTGGTCAATATATCTTGTTCAGGCAATTTGGTTGCCATAGTTGTTGACACCAAGCCCTAGTTTGTATTCTTGTATCAGTGGATGTATGAGGGCCATTATCCCTAGTACAGGAGCCCTAGGGGTTGCCTCTCCTTGGCTGCAAGCCTTCCTTTCCTTAGTCACCGCCCCTTATGCGGCCTCCTTGCCCTTTCGGTCAATGTATCTTGTTTGGGCAATATGGTTATCATAGTTGTTGACACCAAGCCCTAGTTTGTATTCTTGTATCAGTGAATGTATGAGGGCCATTATCCCTAGTACGGGAGGCCCAGACAGTTGTATTACAGTTTGTTAGAACTTAATATAACAAAGTTGGGTTGTAAAAATTGTAAAAAGTTGTCTATATTTGTGCACGTGTTGATTTATTGTTGTTTATATTTCGTTGTGCAAAGTAGTTTGTTGTGGTATTTGGATTGGTAGTGTCAGAGATTCGAAGACCCTAACCTAGATTCTAGTACTCTAGAAAAACAACAAGTTATGCATTGCAGTGAGCTCTCTCCCGATGCCCTCCCTGGCACACAAGTCTCTGAAAGCACTGGAGATGTACTCCCCACCATTGTTTGACCTCGACACCTTAATCGTCCTACGGTCTACCAATCTAGTTCTCCACCAAGGCTTTGAACTCCACAAACTTCGAGAAGACTTGATCTTTCTTCTTCATGAAGAAGAACCATGTCTTTCTCGAGTGGTCATCAATAAAGGTGACATAATATTTGTATCCCATCAAGGATGGAGAGGAGAATGGTCTGCATACATCAAGATTTACCAACTCCAAGATGCTCTTGGCCCTGTTGTCTCTACTAGAAAAGGATGTCTTGGCATACTTTCCAAGTGTGCAGCACTTGCACACATCATGTTGATCTACATTGTACTATTATAACCCTGTGGCAATCTACCTCAAAATCTTCAATATGTCATGGTGTAAGTGACCCATACACCTATGCCAAAGTTCCCAAAGGTCACATCTATGCGCATTGATCTCTCTGCTGCTCAAGACCGCTTCTGTCTCAAACTGTAGCCTGTAAAGTTTCTTCACCCTAAGTCCAATCTACTTAACTGCACCAGAGTTGAGATGCTTGATGAAGGCCTTCCCTCTGTAGAAGATAAACTGATACCCATTGCTCTCCAAGGTTGAGACTAAAACAAGGTTTTTCTTCAACCCTAGGACATATATGACATCTTTAAGGTAGAGAGGTTTTTCGAACTCCCTTTCAAACTTGATTGTAGCCACGCCCTGCTTTAGGTACCTGCCAACATCCCCCATCTCTATATGAAACTGCATATCCTTCTCTGTCAACTGGCTAAAGTAACTCTTGTTACCGGTCATATGAAAGGATGCTCCACTATCAATATACCATACGATGCAGTCCACTGAGCTTGCCATGCAAGCTATGAGCAAAAACTCCTTCTCAAACTGAGAAGTGAACTCTTCCACCTTTGTTGATGCTACCACGTGATCCTCCTTGGATCCCTTCTTCCTGTTTCAACACTTGGTGGAATAGTGCCCAAACTAATGACAAGAGAAGCACTTCACTTCGCTGAGATCCTTCTTCTTCTTCTTGCCTCCTGAACTAGACTCAACCCCTCCTGCATTTTTCTTGCTCTTTGCCTTGCCCCCTTTGCCAGCTAGGGAAAAAAATTCTTCTTCCTTGGTCTTTGCATGAGACCCAAATTTAGCTTGCTTCCAAATCTCCTCCTGCACACAATCAGTCCATAGTCGTTCCCAATCTGGCAGCTTCTCTCTGTCACTCACTGCATCAATGAAGTTTTCTTATGCCTTGGGAAAATCCAATAATGCAAAACTAACAAGGTCTTTGTCCGAAACTCTCTCCAACCCCAACTAATGCATCCTTCACTTGGGTGAATCTGGTTAGATAAGAAATCAAGGACTCAGACTTAGTCATCTTGATATTCCTGAGCTTCTCTCAGCGTAATAGCTTCCTAGCCTCACTAATACCCTAGTATAGCCCTAAGATAGTTGTACACATGGCTTGAGTTCTCTTCTTTTCGAAAAGGTTAGGTATGATGTGATCCTTGACTCCTTTAAGGATTATGCTTCTGGCCTTTGTGTCTTTCTTGTTATGTTAGGCCAGATGCTGAGGATCTACAGGAGCAGCTAGTGGACTCTCCACAAATTCCCAAACTCCCTGCTCCTCCAATACTATACCAACCCTCTCCTTCTAAGGACAAAAATTCAAAGCCCCATCAAGGTACTCCTCAAATCTCAACCCCACATATTCCATGCTCTAACTCGAACGCCTCAGAAACACCCTTGTGCAAGCCTGCTAGAGAAAACATCTACGCACTTGATTTCACAAGAAAAGACTGCGCTCTTATGGAAACTGCGCACCCTGCACTATAAATGTCACTCGCTTCTGAGGGAAAAACATATTGCTTTATTGTCTTCAATCAATTCATAGCTTTGATACCGTGTTAGTTTTCTAATAACTAATTTGAATAGTATCCTGAGATGCAAGAACTAGAAAACTAAACTGTGAAATTCATTGATCAAATATACCGAGTATTCTAACAAATTTGCAGCAGAAAATAAATTCCTAAAGACACAAACATACAATTAACAAAACACCAAAAATACCTGGGATGTGAAAACTTGGAGACCCAAATCCCCACTGTAGCAATCTGATGTTATTTCTCCTACTTGCTAATTCTCTTACAAGTTATTTATAGTATTACACAGTAAACATTGAAATAAATACATCTGCAGCCTTCACAACATAAATAATATACGGAAACAAGTACTGAGCAAGAAAGAAATAGCACACACACAATTGACACCGTTGTTTTTGGACAAATGTCCCTAGGAAAACCCAATGCGAGAAAACCGGTGCAGCATCTGAGGGTTTGTATTATTATGTAGTAGTTGGGTTTGTATTATTATGTAGTAGTTGTTGAAGAATCTAGGGCATCTAAATTATAAAGAGATTCTTCTGTCGATGATAACAATTTGTGAAGTACTTTTACTTTCCATATTCACATGATTTTCTTCTTATTATTATTATTGTATGTTCTCTTACTTCATCAAATAGTTACCAAAACACAAGAGACAAGAACACAAGATATTGGCTCTCAGCCAGGGTAAAGCCCTCTATCCTAGAGAGGAAAACCCTTCTGCAAATTTCTCTTATTGAATCTTCAATTGATAAATGCCAAACCCTAGACCCTTGCCAAGAAGATCCTCCAAGCACAAGCCAAGCCTTTTTTTTTGTAACACTTCGTCCTCCTCCTTCTGACACTTCGTCCTCCCACTATGTTCTTCTTCCGGCAACTGATAGCAGCCCTAGTTATGCTTGCCCTATAAGATATATTCTTTACCCAATTGAGCTCTTCCTTTTGATATAGTTGCAGCTCTTTCCTTTGCTTGAGTGGTCTCCTTTTTCGCTTGAGTAAGAAGCCTAATAGGCACGCTTTTCTAGCCCAATTAACTCTCTTTGAATGACTGCAATAGGAGGACTGTTATGACAACAGAATGAGCTTCCCTTCCTTCACACGTGTGGCTATAATAGGCGCTAAAACAGTCCTTTAAAACTCGGTTTTCTTCCTTCCTTCTTGTTGCACTAGAGGCTCCTTTCCTTGACATTTTCATACCCTTTCCTCATCCTCCTTCGTTGATTTCAGAGATTAGTTTCTTGCCATTTGGTGAGGTCGTATGGCCTTATATATAGGAGTTTGCTCCTCCTATTAGGCCGACTTGAGGCCGACTTGATCTTCAAAATTCGAATTGCTTCTTTTTATGAGGCCAACATGTCTAGGAGGCTTATGACTTTGCTTGGAGGTCTTTCTTAGACTCTAATACATAAATATACATGGTCTAACATGCCCTTAAGGGTCTTCAACATTTATTTTGACTGTTTGACTTTCCTATAGCACTTTGACATGTGCTAGACATATGCAATAAGCAAGAAACTCATTTTTATAATTTACAAAAACGATATTTCTTTTCTTTTACAAGTACAAAGATCAAAATTACATTTATGAAGACCGAACCTAGTTACACTTTCTTCAACATCAGTTTCTGAATACAATTCTTCGAATGCCCAAACTGGCAATCCTATACAGAAATCTAACTAGACAAAAGATAGTGAGATGATCTCACACTATCACTGGAAAATTCAGCACTGATCTACACTAGAGATGAGCCTCTGCGTTGTCTCTGTGTAGCACTGCATCACACGTACGCAGTTATTGTGTCACTGTTGCTAGGACTGCACTACACCTCCTCTTGATCTCCTACTAGCTGGAAACTTTCGCCGTATGGCCTCCTAGTCTTACACCCTCGCTCCAGCACTAGATCCCAGTTGTTCCCCAACAGAAATACAAACTCCCTCTAAAGCTCTGGGTTGCCTCTCTGGACTACTCTCTGCCCTATCTACCTTGCACTCTCCAGATTATAAAAACTTCCTCCGGAAAACTATCCCTATCCCTCATTGCAAGAATCTCCTCGATGATCTCTCTGGCTGCTCTCTTGAGAAATCGATCTCTTGATCCCACTCGATGTTTCTTCTAGATGCCTATCGAAGTCCTTATAATCTTCTCATTGAGTAATCAAAGGCCCAGATTAAATTCTAATCAATGGCTCAGATCATATTGACTCGATCTCCGATTTCTTCTAGAAGATTCACACCCAGTTTTATTAATACCCTTTAATTATTTTAATTTCCTAAGTTTATACTTAGGCGTCCATTAAAGATAATTAATTATTTTAATAAAATTGTCTCTGGGTGGAATTTCCCAGAATAATATCTAGGTATTCTGGAATACATGTCTCCTAGCCTCCCTGCAAATTTTGAGGCTTAGAGCACAATCGATGCTACCAGAAATCAACACTCCCTCTTAGCGAGGAATGTGCTCTAATAATGCAACCCACTGAAGCATCACCTTGACTCTGTAACATCTCCCTCTGCGTTTTTGATGTTTGACATCACTGCCCACCAACTACTGTGCAAATGTTGCATCTGTGCTGTTGTTGACGCTGCATGTTGTTGCCAACTGCATCTATACTGCAACTCTGCTGCAACTGCAACAGAAAAACATCCAAAATACTGAAACAAAGGTGTTCAGCGTGATGCATTTGTTGTTGGAGTTCTAACTGTTGCTAGTCTCTGCGCTTACCCTCTGAAGTCTCTGTGTTGTTGCTGACTCTGCACTGCTTCCAACTCTGCTCTGCGCTACTCAGCCTCTGGCGCTCCTAGCCACTGCAACTGTCACTCCGGCATTCCTCTGCACCAACTGACATTGGTCCATCCTACTACTTTTGATATGGGCTCCTGTAGCAAGGTATTTGATCCATGAGGTGGACTCCTCAATTGACCCTGCCCATCTGCAGTTCTTTCGAACTACAATACTTAATCACCCCACCTCTCCCCTCGACGTATCTGAGCAATCATGGCAAACTCATCCACCTGCAGCCTGCGGATCATGTTTCTTGTCCTAGTCCTTCTTCTTGAGAGGACACTACTTAGCGTAGTGACCAAATTCACTTGATCGGAAACCTTTGATCTTAGAAACATCCTTCTTCCTCCTCCGCTGCTCATGCTGCCCCTTTGATGCAAGGGGTGCATTCTCCTCCTCCTCCTTGGGCTTCGTCCCACTGCTGATGTTGCCATCAAGTTTGCACTTCACTAAGTCTCGCCTCATCTCTATGAAAATTCCTAAACCGGAATCCCTACTGCAGCAAATGGTGATATTTCTCCTACTTGTTAGATTTATCATTTACATGAACAAGTTATTTGCAGTTTCCTACGGCAAACATTGAAATACATACATTGCAGCCTACACCATTTAAATAATATGTCGAAACAAGAAACTGAACAATAGAGAGACAACACGCGACACAGTTGTTTTTGGAGAAACGTCCCTGGAAAAACACAATGCGGGAAAATCGGTGCAGCAAATCTGAGGGTTTTTATTATTAAGCATAAGTTATTTCTGAATACAACCTCTGGATGCCTTGCTAGAAATCTAGTACAGAGAATATCACTCGACAAAAGAAATTAGTGAGGTTACCTCACTCTACACTACAAGTCTCGTTGATCCGGCAGCAAAACCAACAAGTCCCTAGCTACTTCTACGTTGCCCCTGCGTGGGCCTACGTCAACCTCTAAGGCATTGCGTCACCTCTGCTAGGAATCGATTTGCTCTTTGGAGCTGACTCCAATCCTCCTGGTTTAGAACATCAGCCTCCTCAGCAAATTCGGACCTCTGCATGGAAGGCTTCTGCGTGAGCCCTTCCTGGCTCTGCGTCACCCTTTCTAGCAACTGTGTTACCTCCTTTGTGTGTCTCTCTGCCTCTCTGTTGAGTATTCTTGGCTCCTAAGAAGATCCTCTAGCCAAAAACTCTCTCTGCCCCTCTCTACGTGATCACTACGAAATCATTGCACTACCTCTAACTTCTGCAATTCGATCTAACTGATCAACTCTCTATGTGTCTTCCGAATGACCCTCAAGCCTCCTTAAATAATCTTCTCGTTGACGTTCAACGGTCCAAATTAGAAGCTAATTAATGGCTAAGATCATTTATGCTTGATCCTCGTCTTCTTCTAGAAGTTACACCCACAGTTAGATTAATACCCATTAATTATTTTAATAAAATTGTCTCCAAGTGGAATTTCCCAAAACGCTTTTTGAGTTCTTTGCGATACATGTGCCCAAGCCTCCCTGCAAAATTTGAGACTTAGAGCACATCTAATGCTACCAGAAATCAACACTCCCTCTTAGCGAGGAATATGATCTAGTAATGCCTCCCACTGAAGCATCACCCTGACTTCATAACATCGTCCTCTGCGTTGATGATATTTGACATGTTGTCCACCAACTACTGCGTTGTTGTTGCAACTGAACTGCTGCTATCACTGCCACTGTCAACACTGCATCCGTACTACGGCTCCCTCTGAATTTTTGTATCTGTGTTGCTACTGCCACTGCCACTGCCAACTGCTGTTGCTACTCATCAACAACGGAAAAACATCCCAAATTATTGAACACGTGTTCAACATAAATGCATTTCGATGTTGAAGATCTGACTACTGCTAGTCCTACAATATCACTCTGAAGCTGTTGCGGTGTTGTTGCTACTGCACTGTGCCTCCCTGCACTGTTGCACCTCTACACTACATTGCTTAGACTTGGCGTTCTAGCCACTGCATCTGTCGCTCCAACATTCCTTTGCACCATCTGACACTTAGTCCATCCTACTACTACTGATCTGGGCTCCCGTAGCAAGGTATTGATCCGAGAGGTGGACTCTTCAAAGATCCTGCCTATTTGTAGCTCTTTAGAACTACAACTCCAAATCAGCCCACCTCCCTCCTGGAGATATCTCAGCTATCATGGCGAACTACTCCTCGATCTTCGTAGGTGCAACCTTCAGATCGTGCTTCTCATCTTTGTCCTTCTTCTTGAGAGGACACTGTGTTGCGTAGTGACCAATTTCACCACATCTGAAGCATTTGATCTTCGAGGCATCCTTCTTCCACCTTTGATGCTCCTATTGCCCCTTGGATGCAAGGGTTGCATTCTCTTCCTCTTCCCTGGGCTTTGACCTATTGTTGTTGCTTTCGTCAAGCTTACACTTGACTAGATCTCTCCTTAGCTCTTCCTGCTTGAGAGTTGCCCACATACTATCCCAATCTGTATTGATTTGGGGTAGCATCGGATGTGCTCTAAGCCTCAAATTTTGTCAGGAGGCTTAGGCATAGGTATTCCAAAGAACCCATTAAGCATTTTGGGAAATTCCACCCAAAAGTTATTTTATTAAAATAATTAATATTTTTAATGGGGTTCTAAGTCTAAACTTAGGAAAATTAAAATATTAATGGGTATTAATCTAATCATGGGTGAAACTTCTAGAAAAAGCCACAGATCAAGCCAAAATGGTCTGAGCTTTGATTATGTTTTTATCTAGGTCGTTGGTTGTCCCACAGGAAGATATAAGAAGGGGCTTGAGGGTCATTTGGAAATCGCATAGAGAGATTGGGAAAATCAATTTTCTGAAGTGAAAAGTTCTTAGTAGGAAAATCGATTGAGGAGATCTTGCAGCAGAGGGGTAGTGAGAATGCAGGAGAAGGAATTTCCGTAGAGTACAAGGTAGAGGTAGAACAAAAAGACATTCAGAGGAAGGTTGACGCTGGCCCACACAGCGCTAACGCAAAGGCAGTGCAGTCCTTGAGGGGAAGTCGAGTTCCCACTAAGGGAAGTCGAAATTTAGTTGTCGGAAGCCAGGGTGTAAGTCTAGGAGGCAGAAAGTCAATTTCTCAGCTAGCAGAGTATCCAGAGGAGAGGCAGCATAATACCCAGGAGGGGTGACGCAATAACTGCCCACGTTGACGCAGTTTTGCGCAAAGGCCACGCAGAGGGTGACGTAAAGCCTCTAGAGCAGCAAGATCAGCCATTAATTCTCCAGTGACCAGGTGAGATCATTTCACCAGTCTTTTGTTCTGCATTCTCTCTGTATTGGATTATTAGTTGAGCATCCTAGATTTGTACTCAGAATTTCTCCCGCATAATAGTAAAACCCTGAAAGTTGTTGCACCGATTTTCCCAAGTTGGGTTTTTCTAGGGACGTTTTGTCCAAAAATAACTGTGCCCTATGTGTTGTATTTTTATTTCTTGCTCAGTATTTTGTTTCTGCATATATGTTAATTGAGTAAAGGTTGCAGATGTATTTACTTCGACAGTTATCGTAGAACACAGTAAATAACTTGCATGAATTACCAAGTAGGAGAAGTAACATTAGTTTGTTGCAGTAGGGGTTCCTCTTGTGGAATCTTCACATGGTATCAGAGCTAGTGCAGGTGAGACAAGAAGAGCAGAACCAGAAACCCCAGCACTGAGCAGGAGGGGAAATCGAAAAGCTGCAGGACAAAGCAAGTCGAAAACCCAGAGGGTTTGCGCAGTTCTAGCCGGGGGGCTAAAAATTCGAGGTAGTCTCTCTCTGAATGAGTTGACAGAGAGAAAGAGCTTCCAGTTCGAATTTTGTTGTGGTAGAAGGAGCAACGCTAAACCTCAGCATAAGGAGCAGTTGGTGGGACAAAGATTTTTCAGTGGGCAGTTTTGCCAAGCTGAAAGTCGTCAGAAGAAAGAAGCAGCGCATAGTGAGGGAATACTTCCTCAATGATTTCTTGCCGAGGAAATCAACATTTCTCAATAGCTGAGCAACAGAGGAGCAACAGCTTACTAGCTCCATCAAGGAGTGTGTAAGGAAGCCTAGAAGCTACGCAGTTTTCGGAGAAGATGGCAAGCAGTGGCTTGAGGGATCAGGACAAGTTGGACGGGGCTTCCAACTATGCCACTGGAAGGCTAGGATGACTTTTCTTCTAGATGAGCATGCCTCCAAGATGTATGTTGATAAGGTGGTAGTTGTCCTGAAGGATGCAGATCCACTGAAGAAGTACAAAGTTGAGATGGCTAAGGCAAAGAGGATGATCCTGGATGGAGTCAAGGATCACGTGGTGTGCCACATTGCAAGCAAAGGGACCACTAAGGAGATGTGGGATGCCTTGGCCACATTGTATCAGGGATCTTCCAAACAGTAGAAGATGTATTTAGAGCAGAAGTTAAGATCTGCTCAGATGCAAAAGGGAGAACATGTGGATCCGTTCCTCACGAAACTGAAGGAGACACGTGATGAGCTGTCAGCTGCGGGACATACACCTCAGGACTCCGAGTTAGTGAGACTAACTCTAAATTCTGTCTCAGATGATTGGCAGATCTTTGTCTAGAGTATCATGGGCAGAGCAGCATTACCAAATTGGGAAGAGATGTGGGCAGCTCTGAAACAAGAAGAGTTGAGGAGAGACCTGCTCAAGGTCAAACTTGACGGGAGCAACAGCAGCAATGGGTTGAAGCCCAAAGTGGAGGAAGAGGATAATGCAGCCCTTGGATCGAAGGGACAGCAGGGGCAACATAGACGTAAGAATGATGTCTCCAAGGTGAAGTGCTTCAAATGTGACGAGATAGCCATTATGCATCCCAGTGTCCTTTGAAGAAAAAGGACAAAGATGAGAAGCATGATTTGGATTCTGAAGGTTGCAACTGTAAAGATTGATGAGGAGTTCACCATGACAGTCAAGATACCTCCAGGAGGGAGGTCGGTTGATATAGAGTTGTAGTCAGGAGGACTGTAGATGGGCAGGATCCTTGAGGAGCCCACCTCTTGGATCACCAACTTGCTACGGTAGCCCATGATCAGTGGTAACGGGATGGTGGAGTTTCAGTTGGTGCCATGGAGTGTTGATATCACAGATGCAGTGGCTAGAAGAGCCAGAGACTAAGCAGTGCAGAGCAAAGAGGCAGCAGTGCGAGAAGGCATAGTGCAGAGCTTCAACAACGCAGTGGCTTCAGAGGCAGCAAGGGACTAGCAGCAGTCAGGATGTCAGCACAGACGAATATCCACTGGATACTTGTCCATTTTTTGGGTGTTTTCAGTTGCTTCTCTCAGCAACTAAGTTGCAGTGCAGATGCAGTGTTGGGTGGCAAGACCAACAGCAGCATGGATGTAGTGGGAGCTGCAGTACAGATGTAGCATTGGCAGTGGCAGTGTCAAAGGCAACAATACAGTAGCAGCAGCTGCGCAGTGGTTGGTGAACAGGAAGTCAGGCATCAGCAGCGCAAAGACAGTGCTTCAAAGTCAGAGCAGTATGTAGAGAGGCAGTGTATTGTTAGAGCACATTCCTAACTAAGAGGGAGTGTTGATTTGTGGTAGCATTGAATGTGCTCTAAGCCTCAGCTTTTGCAGGGAGGCTTGGGCACATGTATTCCAAAGAACATAGAAAGTGTTTTTGGAAATTCCACCCATAAGTGATTTTATTAAAATAATTAATAAGACTTAATGGGGTTCCTAAGTCTTAACTTATGAAAATTAAAATATTAATGGGTATTAGTATAATCAGGGGTGAAGGGGTGAAACTTCGAGAAAAAGCCACGAATCAAGCCAAAAAGATCTGAGCCTTTGAATATGTTTTAATCTAAGCCGTTGGTTGTCCAACGGGAAGATATAAGAAGGGGCTTGAGGGTCATCTGGAAATCGCACAGACAGATTGAGAAAATTGATTTTCTGAAGTGAAAGGTTCTCACGAGGAAAATCGATTGAGGAGATCTCGCAACAGAGGGGCAGTGAGAATCCGGGAGAAGGAATTTCCAGAGTGTATGAGGCAGAGGGAGAATAGAAAGGCATCCAAAGGAAGGCTAAAGCTAGCCCACGCAGTGCTGATGCAAAGGCATCGCAGTCCTTGAGGGGAAGTCGAGTTCCTGCTAGGGGAAGTCAAAATTCAGTTGTCGGGAGCCAGGGTGTGAGTCAGGGAGGCAAAAAGTCAATTTCTCAACCAGCTAAGGATCCAGAGGAGACGCAGCGTAATACCCAGGAGGGGTGATGCAGTTATGCGCAGAGGCCTCCAGAGCAATAGGATCAGTCACTGATTCTCTAGTGACAGTGTGAGAGCATTTCACTAGTCTTTTGTTCAGTATTCTCTCTGTATCGGATTGCTAGATGAGCATCCTAGATTTGTACTCATAATTTCTCCTGCATAATAATAAAACCCTCAGAGCTGCTGCATTAGTTTTCCCAAGTTGGGTTTTTCCGGGGACGTTTGTCCAAAAATAATTGTCCTGTGTTGTATTTTTCTTTCTTGCTCAGTATTTTGTTTCCGCATATATGTTAATTGAGTGAAGGTTACAAATGCATTTGCTTTGATATTTACCATAGAACACAGTATATAACTTGCATGAATTACCAAATAAGAGAAGTAACATCAATGTTTTGCAGTAGGGGTTTCTCTTGTGGAATTTTCACAGTCGAGCAAAGCTACCCTGCCCAAGATGCTCTGGACAAAGACTTGCCAGTGCCACTCTTTTGAGACTGAGTTTAGGACTAATCTCACTATCTCAAAACCTTAAGTTGTAGACCCCACAGCTGCTAACCCATCCCGGGTTTCCTGAAGCTTTGTGAGGAACATATTGTAATGTTCCAAACTTAAATAAACAGTGATATGCAAAACAAAATCGATTTGTGACACAAGAAATAAATATAATCAACAAATGCTTATTAAAACTCCAGAAGTCAGAACCAGCTAAGCCATTTTATTAATGAAATGTAGCACGTACAATAATATGGAGAAATGCACCTGGGCCTACCTCAAGGGCAAGCTTGACAAGACCCAGGTGATAAAACAATAATCTTGAAGCTGGAAATGATTGCTCCTCTAATGCTCTGCGTTGTCCCCAGAAACAACACTATTGGCTAGAAAGGAATTGCAAGAAACACTGTCTCTGGTGCTCAGAAAATGCTGAAAATTTATATCTAGGATCCTTGTCAAAAACCTAGAAAACCTAGAAAGGGCTTGGGTTGAATCCAACCTACCAAATTCAACCTCCTATATGCCCTACGCAATCCCCAGCAATTATGCATTGTCTGCTGCAAAGATACGGCTGAAAACCCCACCTCCAATGCTCAGAAAATTATGAAATTTTATATCTGGGATCCTTGTCAAAAACCCAAAAATAGTTGGGCTAGATTTTGAACTTTTCAAAATCGACCTCCAATATGCCCCACGCCCTCCAAGCTGCTCCAAAAAACGCCTGCAATAAACCCCAACGAAATCCTCCTCCAATCTCATGAAAATGCAGCAATCACTTCTCCAAATATTTCCTTTAACCTCCACGGTAAAGTTTAACCTCAAACGTTGATACTCTACCCTCCACATGAACACCCAGTGTTGCCTCTGTGTTGGCCCAAGAAGTACGAAAATCATCTTGCGAAGTAGCACACTCTTCCAACTCCAAAACTTCTCCCAAATGTCATTAATCCTCCTATGCCTCCTCTCTGAAAAATCCTTCACCCAAACTCCTTTGCAAGAAACCACAAGCAAACTCGGCCTCCTCTTCACTGCGTCCTCCGGTAATATGCACCACCTGGAGATGGATGCAATCACTGGGAATCACACTGAGATCCTCCTCCTAAGGAAAAGAAAGAAAACCTTCCTAGGGTGGCACTCGAAGTCCCTCGAAGAAAGGGTGAGCTCTTCGCTTGAAGAACTCGTGCTGAACAGCAAGTGACTCGGCTAAGCAACTCAAGCGACCAAAGAGAAATAGATATTACCAAAAAGATTATTGAAATGAGGAGAGTTTCCTTCCTTATATAGATTTTGTGGAGCACTTTTCCCTCCAATTTTACCTCCATTGTGGGCCCTCACATAACCACCTTCATGCAAAACTTAACCACCTCCACGCAAACCGAACTAGGTTGTGCACATTTCCGTAATGTGATTGGTCCCCATGTGTAATTTAATCACAACAAAATAACTTCTCCTAAGTCTAATCTCCTAATAAAAATCGAATGGGCCCTACTATCTCCCAAATTGGCCCCCAAAATGCAATAATTAGTCTTGTTTCAAATTAATTTAGGAAGGAACATGACAATCCTCCCCTCCCAAATGTTGCTTGTCCCCAAGCAACTTCGATGTTGGATGCTCAAGTATGTGCTCGCCCTCCCAAGTAGCATCCTCATCCGGCAAGCTCCTCCAATACACTAAAAATTGCTTGTCCTCAAGCAATGCCTCAACAAGCGCCCTTTCTGACTGTGGATCCCCACTATCACTGCAAAATTCACCAGGGTTCCAAATATGCCATTGGATCGTCCCTGATCATTGTACTACCCTATAGTGAAGGAGTCCCTCGATAACAATATCCCAAGCCAACCTTATCAACATTATCCTACCAGATAGGGGTGTTACAACCCCTCTATCTACTACCAGAATGTAGAGCATCGTAACGATGTGAAACTCCATCCAAATCCTCATGAAGCTGCCCTACCGAATAGTCCACCCCATGCACTCTAATTGACGGCCCTTAAAGATACAACTCAATCCCCGTGTGAATGACGCCTCTCATGCATGAGCTCCTCTTGCAATCCGTTTGTTGGCCATCTTGCCATGCTGATGAAGTCTCCCACGCCATCATTAAATCATGGACACCAAATGGATGATCTAGATGACCCTCCCCTGTAGAAACCAACTCACCTCTACAGGTAGCTGAACTGCTCAGCCCTGTGATGCTAGAATCCCCTGCCCGTCACAGAGGGAACCTATCTGGCTAACATTGTGACACTCTGGTAATGACTGACTTCCTAGCATGCTCATACCAAAGCCTCCTCTCCCATAACTCTCAGCCATAATCTATGTGACGATGGAGGCTAGGCCAATCTTGCCAAAGCGACTCAACAGTGTTGACACCTATCACTCCATGGCTAGCCCCAATCCTGAGCAACAATCGGCCTCATCCTATGGTGAGGGCTTTAGTGATCCCTCATGTGTCCACCTGTGAATGAATCAGTCTGCTTATCATCCCGACCATGCTCACTAAGGAATGGAGTATCCCACCAATCTACTAGATCCCTAGATCCCATAACCATACTGGAGGTCCAGAACCCCCAATCCTCTTTGTTTGTCGTTGTGATAGGCTGCTAGCTATTGGGACCCCTCTGTGCCCCGTCTCTAGCTCATGTAGGTATCCAATAGGTAGGCACTAAGCATCAAGAACTTGTGCCGCAAATATCTAGCTGCTCTGTGCCTGCCAAATCACACAATGAAATCTGCTATCCCAGCTCTTGATGATGTGCTCGAGTACTGTCGAAAGCCTAAGCATCATCCTGCCAACAAGGACTACCGTCCTTTGCACCTCATGCTCACCTAATGCCTTGAGTTGTCCAGATGAAAAAGCACCATGTAACTCCCTATCGATCACCTGCCCAAGTGCGAGCCTAGGGATGGAACATATGCTAACTCGACAATCAACCATGCCATCCCTAAGCCTGTATTCGTCAACTCGTGCACCTACCAAGTGCCTCAACTGGAGCCTCATCCCAACTCATGACATGAGGTGTCTCATCCAACTACCTAGGGGGAGCCTCCCATGCCCTGTTGCCTAAATGGAGTGTCAAAGGGCAACAACCAAACCCTTTGCCACTGTAAGCAACACTAGAGGAGGATGGGTATGATCAAGAGTCCGCTAGAATGCTCAAGAGTAATCCTACGAACGACCCCCTCTTTGTCTCGAATATGCTAATAACCCCCTTGAAGCCTTGTCTCCACTAAACATGGTGTCCCCATATGCTCAACAATGTCCTCATCAATCTTAGGTGAGTTGCGTCCAATGGTACACCTATTGTCCCTGTCCATAAGTATCCGTAGAGGCAATGCTCCAAGAGCCCGCTGCGTTGTATTATGTGTCATTGCATACCACCAAATACCATCGCACTCCTCAACATGCCACTGTACGCCACAACCTGTCCCTGTACACCACTGGATACCCCCGACTACAATTATACCATCATTTGTCCTACTTGTGTCACTGCACTATTATTCCCTGCATGTCCTCAATATGATGTGAGTCACTCCTCCTACCCCACAGTATAAACTGACATGTTGTGGTATACCACCATGCATCTCCATGCTCCTTTGCATAACACTGCTCCTCATTGCATAGCCCTGCACACCAATGGGTGCTATGGCCTACAATTGGATCTGTATGCAACAGGCAACATCCCTCTATATAACACTGGATGCTACGACCTAACTCTATGCAATCTTGTGTACAAATGCCAACTATAATACCACCCTCTAACATATGGTATCCCACATGTGCCAAAATGTCCGCCACTCTGCTAGTGACCCCACCATGACACACATCATGTTTTCTCGTCCATCCTGGTAGACCTGAGCACCCTCACTCCACTCCTGCTAGAGGGGACATCTCTGCTATGCCGATCCTCTAGGACCCCTGAGTCCTAAACCTCAATGGGAGAACATTGTCTCCATACAATATCCAATCCGATGGCCTACCCATGCCACCTCCTCCAACCAGCTCCTACCAGCGAATTTTAATCATCCTGCACCCGCATGCGCAACCAACATGCAAAAACAACCAATAGAGTCTGCTCACAAACCACCTGGCCACTAGCGTCAAATAGAACTCCCCTAAGGAATGCATGCGCTCAGGCACCCTCAATGTCTGAGAGCTCACACTTAGCTTCACTCCAGACTACGACCATCTCCATGAGTCTAACCCACTCCACTGAGTACCTGTTAGCCTCCTGCTGCAGCAGGTTATTCATCTTTCATGATTGACATTTTTACATGCCAAATATGTCATTCTTTGCATGCTGCAATGTTCCATATTTGCTACAGATGCTAGAAAAGGATGCCAGGAGAAAGTGCCAGTGCAAGTGCCACTGCTGTGTTCCAATTTTGATATACTAGTCCATTTTTGAAGAATTTCAGATTATAGGGAGATCCTAGCCAGCAGAGGGTAGAACGACTTCATCAAAGACCAATCAGTGGCTTGACATCAAGCAAACTGCGCAAAGCAGCATAGAAGCTGACACAGAGGGTCAAATGGCCGAGTTTCTGAAGGCAAGTTGTGTCGGGGTTTGCCTGTGGAGTGAAGAAATTCCTCACTAGATTTTTGCCAGTATTTTTCTCTGTAGGATTGCCAAATTTCGGCATCCAATTGTACTCAAGATTTCTCACTACTACATAATAATAAAAACCCTCACTGTTGCACTAGTTTCCCCAAGTTGGGTTTTTCCGAGGACATATGTCCAAAAATAATTCTCATTTTATGTGTGTGTGCTAGCATTTCTCAGTTTCAAGCACATTATTTTTCCGTAGTATTTTATTTGTGAAGGTTGCAGTGTATTTATTTCGATATTTGCCATAGTAGATAAACTGTTAGATTATTTAACAATTAGGAGAAATAATACCAGATGTTGCAATAAGATTTCAGTGGTAGGAATTTTCACAAAAATTATTGTGTGTGTATGCATTATTTCTCAGTTCTAGTATTCTATTTTCCCCAATGTTTTTTTTGTGAAGAACTGCAGTGTGATTTTATCAATATTTTTAGTTAATAATTAGCAGAAGACAAATAAATTGCATAAGTTAGAAGATAAATTTCCAGATGTTGCGGTTCGTGGAAATTTCACATTTTGTACCCAAAAGAGTGTTTGTAATTTGACATGATTATGAGTTGGATTAATGTGAAATTTCCTAGAAGTTGCAGTAACTAGAATTCATTATCCTAACTTATTATCAGTTTATTTGTTATATGGCAAATAACAAATAAATCACACTGCAATTCTTCACAATAAAAATAATGTTGTGGAAGTAAAATCGAGAACTGAGAAATAGATGCACACATAAAAATCGACACAATATTTTTGGACTAAATATCCCCGAAAAAAACCCGGAAGGGAAAACCGGTGCAGTAGATGAGGCTTTATTTTATTATTATGCAGCAAATCTTTGAGAATACAATAATTTGGATGCCCAACTGGCAATCCTCTGGCAAATTTCTAGCAAAATATCTAGGAGATAATTTTCTCCCTCTGCAAATCAACTCGACTTCCAATGGCCTAGTCGAACCCCACTGGAAAACTCACTCTGCCTGGAATTCACATTGCTTGGCCTGGATAATACGCACTGCCTACAAACTGGTGCCAAGTGAGTTGTCCAGCCTCCCTCTAACCTTAGAAAATATCCGCTCCACCTCCCGGATGATCTCCTGGCCTTTGGCAACTATAACAACCCCTTTTTAGCAACTCGCACTGGGGTTTTTGGTTGCTTGCACTGGCTTTTGCAGCCCTCTCTGCAGATAATTCGGCCTCCTTTCTCTTGCCAATCTGGCACTGGAGAAATACTGGAAAATTCCCCGGAATCCTCCTCCGGAATTTTTTGTTGCTCCCTCTCTTTGACTTGAACTACGCCCCTGTTGTATCACTACAACTAGGTAGCCTGATCTTCCTTAGCTAACTTGCTCTCCCTCTTCTGTCTTTCTCCATCATATCAACTTGCTCTTATAATCTCCCATTGGAGCATCAACCGCCAGGATCTAATCATGATCAATGGCTAAGATCATCTTAGACTTGATCCAAGTCATTTTTTGGAAGTCTTTAGAGCATAAGTCGATCTCCTCAATTAATTCTCATTAATTAATCAATTTTCGTAAGTTAGACTTAGGCATTTTTAATTATTGATCAATTAATTTAATTGAGTGGTCACTAGGTGTTTTCTCCCGAAATCTTTTCTGGGTTTTGGAGATCTTGTGTTCCTTACCATCTTAGACACAAATCGAGACTATAACACCTGTCCGATGCTACCATATCATCCAAAAACTAACAATTAATGGTAGCTTTCCTATGGTTTCCAATGTTCTTATTGCAGAAATAACCCTGTACATTAAGTAGCATCGTTATGATATTAATGAAAGCAATTAAATGATAATGAAAAATAAGAAACATAATCTGAAGTTTATTATTACTTCCCACAGACAGCACCCAAATTCCATCTATGTATTTCACACACATCATTCCAAACTTGTAATGACATGGTACAGGAATGGGGACAAAAAAGCTACTAAAAAATAAAAAAATAAATCTGAAGCTTTTCTTTATTTCCCACAGACATCATCCAACTTCCATCAGTAATTTATCGGAATCACACCATTTTCACACACAGCATTACATACTTGTAATGGCACTGCAACGGAATGGGGACCAAGGGCGACTTTGAAAACATTGACATTCCCTTTTGGATGCTGTGTCATGATACAGCTGAAGTACATATCCTGATCACATAGGTATAGTAGGCGTCTCCTGGCTATGTCAGGTGGCCAGAAAGGGTCCCACAGCAGCAATCTGAACCCATAGCATTTAAAAGCTCTTTAAAAAAACCTAAAATCCCTTGGAAAAAGCAGAAGTGAAATGAAAAGCCAAAACATAATTGCCCCCTCCTTCCCTCTTTCCAAACCTGCCTCATCACTTTTCAATCTCACCTTCAATATTTTTTATTTTAAAAACCTTAATAATGCCCTAACCCTGTACCCCAAAATTTGGAAAAAAGCAAGCCATGTCTAGTATCTACATGTGCACACGCTGGTATCAGGAAACCTTGTAATATAGTCTAGTATATCAATAATCACACCATGAACTGTTGGTATAAAAAGCAAATGATGATCATAAATTGAATCTAAGAGATAGTATAATGAACTTGGAGTCCTTCATATCATACTACCTGCATTAAATTCCAGATATGAAGAGGAGCAAAGGCAATCAGGTAGAGTCTTCATCCGCGTTTAGTAAGTTAGATGGATTAGATACAAATTACAACTTACAAAGATTTCAGAGCAAGTAGATTAAGCATTCAGATAAGTGAAGAACATGCCATGTGGAGACATGGAAAATACCAACCATAAAAGTATTGAGGAAACTATCATTCGTACAAAGCTTAGACACTATGTCAATTGCTAAAACAATAGCTTTAAACGGAACCTAACATCATTTATGAAAAAGAAAAGGCAGACCTGTAAGTGACAATTGCAGGCATTGTTCTGGCTTTCAAAAGCGTATCTAAATCAACTCGAGGATTAAAATTTCTCACGTGATCAATGCGAAGCTCTACACAATCTGCACCATGGATCCGTGCCAGCTCCATTTGAGACAGCATCTCTTCCACAGATTGACCCACTAAGGGGATGCACAGAAGACAACCATTTTTAACCATTTCTACCATCTTTAATATAGAATGTTTGTCAACCAGCAGCTGATCGCGATCAACTTAATGCTCTTCCCCAGCCTTGATTGCAAAATCTTCAAAGATATCCAAAGCTTTTAGTGAAAATAATGCTACATAGTTGGTAAGTACTAGCAAGATACAACAATAGCTAGATGATCATTTCTCATTCATCTGTATCCTTTGGAAATCAAGCAGAAGAACCTGCTACATGCACAAACAAAAAAGTTACAAACATTAAGAACCTTGATCCAATGTACTGAAGACGCACTAGTTCTACCTTTGCATTTAAGAGATTGCAATCTGTGCCTAATATGTAGCCAGAAGAAGACTAACAGCCGATATGATTCTGACAATGTAGATATTACATCTTGCAGTTGTGGAATGTAGCCAACGAAACAAATACAGTAACCCACACTAATATTTCAACCAGAGGTGATACATTAATGATCAGGAAAAAAATTAAGACACATAATCAACCGATGGCAGGCAATCATTGAGATTTATTACATCATTCTACTGTCTATTGCAAGGGCATTAGATGCAACAGTTCACCTTGAGAACATGTCAAGTGTTAAACATGAAACAGGGCCTAGTAGCTTTACATGACACAGATCACACTCAACAAACATAAACAGGACAGGATAAACGTCATGAGCATCAAAGGATGTTAACCATTTCACCTGGTATTATCCTAGCTATTCAAATTCCCAAAGTTTTCTCTAAGTATTATGTTGACCGAGATGATGATTTCCACTGGTTTTGTCTAGATACAGTCATCTCTGGGCACCTTCCTGCATCAAAAATATAAAAGATTGACCCAAATCGTGGTTTAAGGCAATTGGACCTAACGAAGCTCATGAGAAGATGAACTTAGTGAGTCAAGAAAAAAGCATAGTGCATGCAAAACAACTCCGAAATTGGGGATAAACAGAGAAAATAGAGCATCACCGAAGAATTTTAGGCAGATGCGGAGTGCAATGAATACGCATTGAACCATTTAAGAATAAATAAGAAACACCCATATCAATAATGAAAGCAAAGATAATATTGCTGAAATAGCCAAGCTCAGATCAAATATGTGAGAGGAGAAAAACACAAATAAAAGCAGGCTTTCAGGCATGTAAATTTAAATAATACATTTAAGCATAGGCATAGATATTATAGCAGATATTCAATGCTACTCCGGTGTTTTTTCTTGTCTGGATTTCGACAGTGATGACGTCGGATTTGACCATGTAAAAGCCAGAGGAAGGATGAAGATACAGAGAAGACACTTATATAGAAGAAAACACACAGGCATATACATGAAAAATGAAAAAATTTAGGAAATTGTTTACTTTTTAATATACAACAATAGCTAGATGATCATTTCTCAGTCATCTGTTTCCCTTGGAAATCAAGCAGAAGAACCTGCTACATGAACAAACAACAAACATTAAGAACCTTGATCCGATGTACTGAAGACGCACTAGTTGTACCTTTGTATTTAAGAGATTGCAATCTGTGCCTAAAATGTAGCAGCCGATATGATTCTGACAATGTAGATCTTAGATCTTGCAGTTATGGAATGTAGCCAACGAAACAATTACAGTAACCCACACTAATCTTTCAACCAGAGGGAATACATTAATGATCAGGGTGAAAAGTAAGATACAATAATCAACCCATGGCAGGCAATCATTGATATTTATTATATCAATATACTGTCTAATTCAAGGACATTAGATGCAACAGGTCACCTTGAGAACATGTCAAGTGTTAAACATGAAACAGGACCGATTAGCTTTACATGACAAAGATCACACTCAACATTCTAAACATAAACTGGACAGGATAAACGTGATAAACATCAAAGGATGTTATCCATTTCACCTGGTATTGTCCTTGCTATTCAAATTCACAAAGTTTTCTGTAAGTATTATGTTGACCCAGATGATGACTTCCACTGGTTTTGTCTAGATACAGTCATCTCTGGACACCCTCCTGCATCAAAAATGTAAAAGATTGACCCAAATCGTGGATTGAGGCAATTGAACCTAACGAAGCTCATGAGAAGATGAACTTGGCATTAGGTAAAGCGAAAAATTAGTCATGCATCTGCTGCTATTTAGACCTTGACATTAGGTAAACAGAAAAATTGGGGTGAGTGGGGCAGTTCCCAAGCAGTGTGAAGAAAAAAGCATAGAGCATGCGAAGCAACTCCAAATTTGGGGGTAAACAGAAAAAATAGAGCATCACCAAAGAATTTTAAGCAGAAACATAATGCAATGAATACGCATTGAACCATTTAAGAATAAATAAGAAACTCCAATATCAATAATGAAGGAAAAGACAATATTAAAGAAATACCCATACACAGATCAAATATGTGAGAGGAGGAAAAAAAAGCAGGCCATCAGACATGTGAATTTAACTTATACATTTAAGCATAGGCATAGATGTTATACCAGATATTCAATGCTACTCCAGTGTTTTTTCTGGTCTGGATTTAGACAGTAATGACCCCTGATTCGACCATGTAAACGACAGAGGAAGGATGGAGATACAGAGAAGACACATATATAGAAAAAATACAGGCATATACCTGAAAAATGAAAAATTTTAGGAAAAAAAATTAATTATTAAGGGATTAGGCGGCCACCAACTGCAGAGTTGGTGATGGTCAACCCTCTTTTCCACGTGATTGTGAATGCATTCCAGATATTCTGGTCAGTAGGCATTGGTATTTGGTTACTATATGAAACTTTTCCCTGTATTCTGTGACTTGGGGAAGGTTTCTAGATTAGACACGTTTCTGGTGATGGCTTATGAATACCCTCGAAGAGTTCGGGTTTTATGAATTTTCTATTTTCAGTTGCCGGATTTCATGCCAGCGACTAGTTGAAATTTTAGTTTGAAAAGGATAGGTTGTTTGGACAGAGATATCAGATTTGGTTTAATTTTCATAAATATTTTTGTTGATCGGCCTGGACAGAGATATCAGATTGGTTTAATTTTCGTAAATATGTTTGTTGATCGGTCTCTTTCTGCATAAGTAAAAGATATTTTTTTGCTGTTGACTCTTTAAGGAAAATATCGGTAATGTATGGCGACTTAGCCTAATTTCTATAATATAAAAAATTAAAAGAAATGGGTGGTTAATTATAAGTAGATAAAATAATGTACATGTAAAATTGGATGCCCTAAAACTGTTTTGGTTTGGTTTAGAGTTAGTCTTTTTCAGATGTAAGGAAATAGGTTAACAGTCTAAGACCTAGAGGTATCTGACAAGAGTGAAACCTTGCCTCCTTACAAACCACTAAATGGGTTATTCCAGGTGGCGTGGTTTTCCTTGAATAACATTGATGAGTCAGCGTGCATTCGTGGATAGGAGCCAAAAATGGTTGTCCTCATTGTTGGTTTGACAACTGAAGTATGATAAGTTTTCCCACCCTGTAAAATGTACATGTAGAATGGCCACTTAAAAATTTGAATTTGATTTTTATGATGGAGTGTTATTGTGGGAAGATAAAAGAAGCCTCGTGCGTTATATAGAAGTACATTTACGAGGGTTTGATTATGTTTCAAACAAAGCTTTGGAAGATGGCCACGATGAGAGTTTTTATTGCAAAGTTTTCTAATTCGATCTATAATACAGGATATGATTTAGTCCTTAATCTCAATCTGTGTAGCATCATGCTTGGAATAGGGATGTGAGTTTAAAGGGTTCACCCATGAAGCAAAAAATGGAGGAAGGATGGAGGAATAGGGAATGTTGGGCTCCATGATGACTCTAATCTTCTAGGTTTGATCCTTCTAGTTTGATTTTGAGTTCGCCTGTTGGTTTCTTAGTCTAGAGTGTCCTATCAATTGGCTCCACTCACTATCAAACTTGGGTAAGCCATTTCCAACAACAATTTGGTGAATTTGGGTGTGTTAGTCAAATGGTCTCTTCTTGGTTTTCCTCTCCACGTGGGCAATTACCGTCTTGGATCCTACACCTTCCCCATGAGTGGTCGTGTCTTCTTTGTGCCCCTTATTATCACCTCCCCTCTGTAGCTCTTGTCATGAATACTCAAGCCAAGATGCTAATTCTAGCAACAAACAACACTAAGACTTTATACAATTAAACCCCCCCCCCCCCCCATCACATCACCTACACCAAGGTTGATGCTATGAAAGTAGCATCTAATTATCAATCTCATTTCTCTAATGTTGCCAAGGAAGAGGCTACCCATATTGAGAACTCTATAAGGTAGAAAAGAAGGAAATTGTCCAATGAATAGGCTAAGGAAGAATCCAAGGAGTGGGTACTGGACACGGGTTCTCTTGATCTAGAGATACCAAAATTTTCAAGATAGCAAAGCTCTTTTGGCTAAACAAATCATTCATAACATAGGTTGTCGAGGAAAGATAAACCCTTAAGGTGTTCACGCACCACTAGTATTATCACATCACTGCGACTCTCATCACACATTGGCTCCTTCACTATCCTCAAACCATTATCTCCATCTCCATTTTCTTGTCCATACAACCACTCTCTTGTTATACTTGAGTTTCAGCAATCAAACTTAGGCATTGCCATCTCAATGTTCTCCTTAGCCGAACCTTCTAGGGCATTATTCTCTACTTTGCAGATCTTGACTTTTCCTTTTTCACAGCATTCCCCGACTCTCATATTGCACCTAAAATAAACCTTTTACACACATACTCTACCAGGTCATCCATGTTTCATGCTCAACTACAACCTTAGTATTCACTGGGCTCTAATACCAATTGTTAGGATCACGGAAACAATAAGAGAAGTGGTGGTGTCTAAATACATCATTGGCGTGTTCTCAATGGCCATTGGGACGAATTATCATGGAGTTTTTGGCCTTTAAATAGGTTTAATTAAACATGAATGCCATGGGAAAAACCATAGGTGGTCATAAACCTGGAGCCTGAAAACCATCAGTAATTTGACCGAGTAAAGTTTACGTGAATCACCCTAACAAAGCGATCGTTAGCAACAAGCAATTCCTCATAAATTGAACCTAATGGTAATAAAAAGTTTGAAACAATTTGCCAAGAAATTTACGACATTGACATTATAGTCTCAAACCCATAGGATATGAAGCACAACCTAATGGCAGCAACATAACCTACTTAAAGGTCTTAAGGTACCCCCTCCAAACTCATCCTAATTGATGAAGATCCCGAGGAACAAAAGGATACTCAACAATAGCAAAAGTAGTGACAAATGATCTCTTAGATTTGTAACAGAACTTTTCTTTTAATAGTTTTACATACAAAAACTAGACTCTCATTTTGTTTATTATTTTTATCTTGCTTTGAATAGAGATCAAAACCATATTATGGATAGAGACATGGATAAAAATAACTTTTTATGATAGCTTTGTAAGACAAATATTATTATTTATCAATTGGGCTTATTTTGGGTGGTTGGGAGGAATGATTATTTGCAAAGAAATTTATGACACTAACAATATAGTCACAAACCCAAATAATATCAAACACAACCTAATGGCAACAACATAACCTACTTAAGGGTTTCAAGGTACCCCCTCCATACCCATCCTAATTAATGAAGATCCCAAGGAATGGAAGGATATTCAAGAACAACAAAAGTAGGCAAATGTCCTCTTAGATTTGTAACAAATGTTTTGTTTTGGTAGTTTTACATATAGAAACTAGATTCCCATTTTGTTTATTATTTTTATGTGGCTTTGAATAGAGACCAAAACCATAGTATAGATAGAAACATGGATTAAAAAAACTCTTTGTGAAAGTTTTGTAAGGTAAATATTGTTATTTATCAGTTGGGCTTATTTTGGGTGGTTGGGAGGAATGATTACGAGATTCAATTCTTACCAATGATAAACTTTATATAATACTAACTTCCCTATGGATAAAACATATTTAATCTTAACTATATTTTATTTTAGAAATAGACTTTAATTAAATTTAATAATATTAAAATTAAAAATAATAAATATATAAACCATATTGTTTTTATAAAAATAATAATTAAAAGTTATAAATTAATGGAAAAGTTATTTCTAATTTATAGTCCATTGAATTAAATAATTATAATTCAATAACTTAATATTTTTCAAAGGTATAACTTTGTATATTTCATATGAGAAATATACATATATTGTCAATATTGTCAACATTCATTATGTTATTTTCATGAATTGCACCTAAGTGAGTGGGAAGGATTTCATTCCTTCCTTCCAACCACTCGATAACCCCGATTGATACTAAATAAAAAATTATAATTGCTGAAATGAGTTTAAAAATATTTTTTCCAATTAGTTTATTATAAAAAAATGTTTCCAATTTACAAAAAAATTAATAAAATATGTTTAAAGATTTTAAATAAAAAATTTAGATTACAAGTTTTTGAAGAATAACTTATAACAAATATTTTTGTTGGTCAAAGTTTTGAATCCAAATTAAAATCTATTTTATGGACCAAAAGTCATTCAACTAAGATGAATCTTAACTTGGATTTAAAACATCCACTAACAAAGATATTTATTAAAGATTATTTTTGGAAAAACTTGCAATCCAATAATATATAATATACAAATTATAAGCATGTTAAATGAGAATCGATTATTTTATGGAATGAAGTATAAAACTATATAAACTCTCTTTGATCAATGTGTTGGAAGTTGTGTCACTGGAGGAGGGGGAGCCTGCTTTGTGGGTGGCATGGCTATTCCACCCCACCTCTTTGTGGGTGACATGGCTATTCCACCCCATGCAACCACACATGTTAACAAATATTCATTCCCTACATATTAACACGATACCCTGTATTATGTTTGTGAACTCTTGGTTGGGTAACCTTGGCTCTGTGTTCTTATGTAGCTCTTGTGACATTCCCTCGCCGCATGTGGGATATTTCCTCCACAACGCAGGATTTGTGGACTTTAAATCTGCGTATCACAGCCTCGTGTTCTGCAACAATTATTGTGGCTCGTCTCTGGTACAGGGGGGAGCTCTCTCTAATGGCATTGGTTCTATGAGAGTTGTATTACATGGTGGTATTGACTCTTGGGACATTGGCATTTAGTGCATGCGTCTGGTGTCGACCATCCGCATGAGGAGCAAGGTAACAACGGCCAAGGAGGTGACCTCTAGGATGTTGGTGATGGCTATGATGGAAGCTAGAATGTGACTTTTCATCAGCCTGAAGCATTTCCAAGCCTAGTGGGGGGCGGGGGGGGGCATTACTTGGTAATTCGTTCTATGTACACCTTCTACAACTCCTTCAGCTCTTTCAATTTAATAGCTTTTGCATGGTGGAATCTAGTTCATAGTTTACAGAGTATCTTAGTGGTGTGCACTAGTATTGGTGTCATTGGTTTCTTAAGGCTCTCGAATCCTTCCCAGAGTTCTTCCCTCTTTGTTTATCCTTTATTACAACTTGCAAGAGTTGACTCCAGACTTCCCTAGTAGCAAAGTTTTATTCTTTTCCATTTTACTAAGCATCCTATCATATTGTTTTCTCGGTTTGTTTGTCTACTAGGGGTCGTCCTCGCTCTAGTATGTTGCACCTCGTCATACCATGCCCCACCAACCAATGCGTTGTCACCAAGGGTGTGGTGGGAGGGGTACTCAAGGCCGACCACGAGCTCAATCCCAAGCTCAAAACAATGTGGCAATATTCCATTCTTCCACTCCTCCAGAAAATCCAAGAGGAAATCAACTAACTAGAAGCCTTGACCACTAATGATCGCCACACTTCCTCTGATTTTGAAATCCAAACTAAAGTGGTCAATTGAGTTCCTAACCTCAGGCATACCATAGGAAGACGAAGTCAATATTTCAATTCCATTACTCTCCACTAGAAAATGAAGGCAATCCTTGGTAGGGTCCTAAAGGAAAAGCATGAGGACTACATCTCCTTTTGAATGAAATTCAACAAGTCCAATGCTATCAACGCTCTTGTCTCATCAATTTGGATGCTCATTTAGCCCACATAGAGGGTCATCTTTAATGTGCCTGAAACCTCCAACCCTAGTAGGTACAAGCACCCAAGATTCGGTCCCAGTCACTTCATTGGATATATACTTGATATTTCATTCAACCTCTTGGCTCATGCCGTTTACTTTCAGTAGAATAGTTTATTTCAATGGTTAAGTATTTAGAAGTAATAGTTATTTACATTTTAATAGACCTAGACCTTTATTAGTTGTCAACAGTTCTAGTTTCTCTCATGATAAATTGTGACATGCGATGACGAAAGCTAGAATAGGACTTTTCATCAGCCTAAAGCATTTCCAAGGATGTTGGGAGGGGGGGGGGGGGGAGGGGGTGCGCATTGCTTGGTAATTCATTCTATGTCCAACTTCTACAACTCCTTCAACTCTTTCAATTTAATCATTTTTGCATGGTGGACTCTAGTTCATAGTTTACAACGTGTCTTAGTGGTGTGCACTAGTATTGGTGTCATTGGTTTCTTAAGGCCCTCGAATCCTTCTTGGAGTTCTTCCCTCTCTATTTATCCTCTGTTACAACTTGCTAGAGTTCACTCTAGAATTCCCTGGCAGTAAACTTTTAAATTTTTGTCAGCGTCCTATCACATTGTCTTCTTGGTTTCTTTGTCTACTTGGGATCGTTCTCACTCTAGTATTTTGCACCCTACCATACCATGCCTGCCAGCAGATGCGTTGTTGCCAAGGTTCTGGTGGGAGAGGTCCTTAAGGCCGGTCGTGAGCTCAATTCCAAGCTCAAAACACTGTGGCCATATTCCATTCTTCCACTCCTCCAGAAATCCACTAACTAGAAGCTTTGACCACTAATGACCGCCACACTTCCTCTGATTTTGAAATCCAAACTAAAGTGGTCAATTGGGTTCCTAACCTTGGGCATACCAGAGGAAGATGAAGCCAATATCTCAATTCCATTACTCTCCATTGGAAAAGGAAGGCAATCCTTGGCAGGGTCCTAAAGGAAAAGCATGAGGAGTACATCTCCTTCTAAATGAAATTCAACAAGTCCATTGTCATCAACGCTCTTGTCTCATCAATTTGGATGTTCGTTTAGCCCACATAGAGGGTCATCTTCATTGTGGCTTGAAACCTCTAGCCCCAACAAGTACAAGCGCCTAGGATTGGACCCCAGTCACTTCATTGGATATATACTTGATGTGTTATTCAACCTCTTGGCTCATGCTTTTTACTTTCAATAAAATAGTTTATTTTAGCAGTTAATTATGAAACCAGCTCACAAAAAGATAGAAAAGAGAGATCAACGCCTTAGAATTCAGCCTCTTCGAGGGGGCAACCTCCTTTACATTACACAAATGAACAATTCTTGGATAATACAAATGAAAAGACCTCCTTTCTATATATAGGAGTCTAAGGGGTCATAACATAATCAGAGCCGACATAACAATAATAATGTAAGGGCACAATAATAACAATAATGGGCTTCTATGGAGCACAATAGTAACAATATGGGCACTACATGGGTACATCAATATAATAAGTGGGTTGTACTAATAACAATAAGGGTTTACACTAGTAGTATAGGGGCCTAACAATTAAGTATTTAGTAGTAATAGTTATTTACATTTTAATAAACCTAAACCTTTGTTAGTTGTCAGTTGTTCTAGTTTCTCTCGTGATAGACTGTGACAAGACTCAGTGTAAATAGTGATATTTGGTTTTGTACAAAGACATTTTAAGGCAATACAATCTTAAATTAATAAAATAAAAAATTGTATAAATTCAAGTTTTCAACAAGTCTATTTTTCTCCCAAGATAAAATTAAAACAAGTTTATTATTTCTCCATAAGGTAAAATTACATAAAGTTTATTTTTTTCTCCCTAACATAAAATTATTTCATGATATACTTGTTGTTTTGAAATCCAAAAGTTCTAATACTTTTTAAAATGGATTAAAATCCCCAAGAACAAAGTCACATTTTTTAATTAATTAATTAATTATTATTATTATTTATTTATTTATTTTTACAGTGGAATCGGCAACAGGGGCAGTCTCGCGACTCGCGTTACACGGGGTTGATTCTGATTGCTACCTCTATAGCCACTGGGAGCTGCGCCCGCCCCTCTATACAACTCCAAGGTAAGTTCAGGGGATTTGAACTCGCGACCTTCAGTACGGAGCCTGCCTTTCTAACGAACTTCACCGCATTGTGATTACCAACTCGCCTACTCCTATAGAGCTCACATAGTTACATTTTTCATTAATGAAATTGAAATATAATATTTCACAAAATTAAATTAAGGTGGTTTGATCAAATGGTTGTGAGGTAAGCTCAAAATTCAAATCCGTGGTGAGACTTTAGTTCATTGAGATAAGGTTAGAAGGGCTAGATTCTCCATGAGTGGACCCCCCTCATTGTGTGTCTTTGAATATCTTTATCTCATGTGGCTAACATCAATAATGTGCAATAGTTAAGAAACTATGATTTAGTAAAGGCCAAGACATTCAAAGGCACATTTGTGGAGAACCCATATATAAGGGATAACCTACCCTTTTAACTTAATCACAACAAGCCAAATAAATTTAATGTAAAACCTATGAGACAATCATTTTAATTATTATATTTAATAAGAATATATTTACATAATAAATAACCTAATTCTAAAAACAACCCCAAGGGTTAGCTTAGTTTGTTGAATTCTCGTTCCTAAATACCTCGTCGTTAGGAGGTCATGAGGTCAAATATCCTTGACACCCTTGGGGTTAGGCCTTGCTTGTTTGGATGACAAGCAGATCCCTTCCGGTTGATCTGTCTAGATTTTCCCATATATGTAACAACTACCCAATGTCCATGAACCACCCTTAAAACAACCTATTTCTAAAAATGAATTAACTTTAAAAATAAAATTTAATATAAAACATTAATTTAAATTGCTTAATTATCAAGGCACGGAGGATGATAATATGAGACCCAATTTTAAGTACAGGGGAACGGATTATGTTAGGAGGATCATGATATATGACCCAACTTTAAGCTCATGGAGAAAGATTGCGTTAGGTTTACTTGAGTAGGTGTAAATGAGGAATAGTGAGGAGGGTAGGTTAGGTAGAAGTGAAGATGGATGGAAACACATTAAAATGTGAGGAGGGAGTAGTTGGATGGTGGTGGAAGAGACGTGTGTACAATACCTTATATGTACCCATGACCAAGTTTAGGTTACATGTTAATAATCAAATCATTACTTTTGTTTGTGGTTAATAAACATATTTGCCCCGAAGAAAGAGGAGATAAAAGGATAACGAAGAGAAAGGGCATACACTTTTTTTTTATAGGGACCCACTTTAGCATGGATAAAAAGAATGTATATGCTCAATTTCCCTTTTTAAATGATCCTAATTTAGATTTAGATAGTTTGTCTAATGAATCATCAATTATTTAAGTGGGACCCAAGGCATTTTAATGTCCCACCTTATTACTTGGCAATATGCTTGATGGTCAATATTAAACGAGGGGAAACAAACATGGGACATATATTTGGTCTTTAGCTTATGGCATCTAACAGAATGACAAGCTCTTTCTGGAAGGTATTTTTATATATCTATGAATGAATAAGTTAACAAGGACTTGGGGTCACAACTAGCGATGGCAAATTCTTAACAGGGACCTGAGGTCACAACTAGCGATGGCAAATTCTTAACATGGACCTGAGGTCACAACTGGTAATGTCATTATACAATTTGTAATTATAATTTTATTTATATAATTATTGAGTTGTTTTTAATGTGATTTTTTAGATTTTTTGGTGTTGGAATCCGGTTTAAAATTTTGAAGTGAAATTTTGATTTGTGTTATTTTAACTAGTTTTTATTGTATATGAGGATTTAGCACCCTGAAAAATTCCCAAATATTTTGATTGTAAAAATTACTCATAAAATTTGTGATTTCAATAAATTCTTGCCAGATTTTAGAAAAAAATAAAAAATTAAAATTAAATTAAAAAAAAAATCAAAAAAATCTTTAAAAACAACTATGTAAATATAGAAATTAAGTAGAATTTATAATGTATAAACATTACATATATATAATTATACAATTTGCAATTATTAAAACGCCACGTATATAATTATTAGAAGTTGGGTAGGATATATGATGTATAAACATTACGTATATAATAATCATAAGTTGAAAAGGATTTATCATGGTCACGTGGATGTATAACCATTATTTATACAATAAGCAAAAGTTGAAAAATGATTTATTACGGTGAATTAGGAAATTTTGTGGTTTATAAATTTATTAAGTAATTTAATTATATATATATAATTCATGAATGGTTAATTGGTTATGATTAGGGTTGCAGGAGAAATATTATTATTTATTATATTTAGGTTTAATTTTTGCATGTGATATATTTTATGTTTAGTTTATAATTAGTGTATTTTTGGAATGGTTGTGAGCAAATAAATAAATTTTAAATTCTAACTAAAATGTGATGAAAAATTATATTAGAATTTAAATTTAATATTTATATTAAAATTTTAAATTTAGTATTTATACACAGATTTATATTATGAAGATGTTTTTGAAATTGTATTTATTTTATAATGATATAAATTTTAAATTAAAAAATAAAATAAATATTGAAAAACACTCACGAGGCATATAATAATAGATGGTGATGGGGTGTATTGTTAAATCACTCTATGATGTGAATATTACTGGTTTGAAACTCCATGGGAAAAAGTCCAAACAAGTTAAGGGCTAGTGTGGCCCAGGACGAGTGCGATCCTCGAGTGATTTTGATGGCTTAGATGCCCATGGGTAGCAGTTTCTCAACCCACATGGCAAGTTTGATGTAATCTCTATAGAACTCAGACAACTTGACCAAAAAAAATCATTAAAAAATACTACATGGGATGTTAAAGATGAGTGGAGTGCAAGCATGTAACGAGGATAACATGTGTGTATATGACATAGCAATGAAGGGAGGACAATTCAAGTCATCATTATCCTATCTAGCCACACAAAACTACTCCAAAGCAAAGTACCACAACGATAAATGTAGTAAGCAAGTAGGGATTTACCATTAACCTCTATAATGATGTGGGGGAGAGATCTTGAGGCCTAATTCATCACAAAATGGAAATATGAAATGCAACTTAAAAGTTGATAGTAGTCAATACTACGAAATTTGATTGTTTTATTGGGTTTTAGATATGATAGGAAACGTAAAAGGTATCTTTATGAGGGGAAGCACTACAATTGCTTCCATTAATCCATAAATTTCTATGGCTTGATGAGGACACCCCATAAGTGTAAGGAGCTAACAACCACTTGGGTAGGGCTTTCATGATGATAGAAAAAAGTTCCAAGCATGGTTGTCTCAACAATAATTTATCAAAACTTATTCTCAAACAATATAAATAAATGAAGTGGACGTTATGGAAAACAAGGTTCAATTGAAGCACGACTATACTTTAAGTGCATAAATCAACGGGAAAAATGGACTTTTGATCCCTTAATATTGGTTTTTCAAGAAGCAAATAAACTAATTATTCCAAAATAATGGGCTTTTATTTGTAAGTTATATCATGTGCAATAGAAGGCAAAAACCATCAAAATAATGAAGCTTTAAGTAAGTTAAGCTATTTAAATGTCAACTATAAAATTCTTATCACTATAAATCCAAAACTTTAAATATAGTAATGGAAAAACTCAAATAACAATGAGAAGATGAATAACCAAATGAAAAAAAAAAAAAACAAAACAAAAACAAACAAACATAAATGAAAGTGGATGAAAATTGAAAAAATAAATAAAAATAAACTTAACAACTCCATGAGATAGTTCTAAGTCTAAAAGAGATCTCCACCACCCATTTTAAGACTTTATTTTAAATTTAATTAATATTTTTAATCAAAACTTTAAACATCAATAATTATCTTTTTAATTTTTAATTTTCAATCCAAAACCATCCCTCTCGGGTCTTTGCAGGTGATTAGTTAGGGTTGAGTGTCCATGTCTTTGCAAAGGGAGGGTTAGGATTGAGTGACCATGGTTGTTAGAGTAGAATTATGGGACATGGGTACTTTGAATGTTGAATATGCTCAAGTTTTGAATTGACTTGTATCTTGAATCATAAAAGAGATTCCCTCTTGCTCACCTCTCATCGTGGAGTTGTCAAATACAAACCTACATATTATGTCCGTTGTTTGGAATGCATGGTTAAAATAAAATAAGATGTATCTTGAATCATAAAAGAGAAGAGGTTTCCTCTTGCTTGCCTCTCATCATCGAGTTGTCAAATACAAACCTACATATTATGTCCGTTGTTTGGAATGCATGTTGAAAATAACGCTGCATATACAATTTATGGCAAGGGATGATGTCACCCATGACATCACAAAATTTAAGATATTCGTTGTGTAAACTTTTTGTCCCGAATATTGTTATGATCCTGAAGTGACCAAGGTAAAAGTAACCATGAAGTTTCCAATTTATTTCAAGAGAATACTTTTGATATAAATATTTTAGGTTTTGTAAATTTTATGGTTTCTATTTACTTTAGTTGTTATTTTAATATTTCAAATGGTTATTTGATTATTATAAAAAAAAATAACCAATTCAAGATGGTTCCTCCCTTTCTATGTTTAGGGTCATGTACAATTATTTATTTATTTTTATTTTTTTAAGATTTATGAATATAAATAGGGATATTATTTATGATAAGTTTTTAGATGAATGTTTTTAGGGTAAATAATTTATTGAGCGATTTTTTATAATATGTTGTTTACCGAGAGTTGATTTTCTAAATAATTCATAATAGATTTCTAACCATAATATATTGTTAAGAGTTGATTTTATAACTTTATATATGATTACTTTATAATTTGTAAAAGTTGTTAAGAGTTAATTTTATAGCTTTATATATGATTACTTTATAATTTGCAAAAAGTTAGAAGTTACATGTTCCAAAGGTAAATGGCAAAATACCCAAAATTCAAGTATTAGATTATGTTATTTTTTAGTGTGAAGACTAAGCATGAAATTTCTATGCCATACAAGATAGCATGGGCTTTCCAACAAGTAGTTGCACACTTTTTTTTGGGATTTTGGTGACTAAGATTAAGTTGTGGCCATTTCAAAGACTTCTGGAAAGAGGCCTTGATCTTGATCTTGATCTTTTAGCATTAAAATAAATTATTTAGACAACACCAAAATCAATAACTAATGTTTCCATTAAAAAGGGTGCTCCTACATCTTTCTAACAATGTATTGCATGAGCATGCTATAGCCTTGAATAGATTACGCTACAAAAATTGTATAAGTCCATATCTATTAGTTTGGATGGCATGACAAAATTGCATTTCGCCGTGATTTATAGCTTCACCCTGATCATGATTCTTGTCATGATTTCACTATCCTACAAGGATATTTGCTATTGCTAAATTGATCCAAAACCATCACAAAATCTTAAACAACTAGAAGCCATCAAAACTATGATTTTTTTTCACCAAATCTCAAGACAAATTAAAAAAGAAGAAGGCATTTGAATATTCAACTATAACCATGGCGAGTATAGGTAAGATCCATGTCCTCAATGACATAAAACAACATACAAATCTATAAAAACTATAGAAGTCCATGTCTATTATCATGAATGTCATGGCAATATTGGATTATATTTCAAATTAAGATGGATATATGCTAGTACATATAAAATTCACATAAATAATATTCCATAACCAAACAAACATTATGAACCTTCATCTAATGTACTCAAGGCACATTAATTATATACCATTACATTTAAAGAATGATATATGAGCTTTAGCCTATTGTGTAATCGAGGGAGAAACTTGTCATTGATATGACTCTCAATATGTAACAAGGTGAAGAGTAGTAGATGATATGACTCTATCAATGTAGATCATAAATATTTTAAGATTATGAGTGACACCAATGAAGCATATCCGATAACCCATACTAATCCTTTCAACTAGAAGTGATATAGCAATGATCAACATAGAAATTAAGATATTAGAATTTACATATAGCAAGTATTTATTAAAATTTATTATATTATTATTAATAATAATCTAATTTTATGTTCATGGCCTAACAAAAAAATCAAATTAAAAATATGAGATTTTTTTTATTATTATTATGAGACAAGGAATCCCTCTATTCAATATTTGACTAGGAAGTTATATATCTATCCTACTACCTATTTTCAACACATAAAATGCAATAAGTGACCTTGGCCATTGAGAACATGTCAACCAATGAGTTATGTTAAAACATATCATATGACTAATTAGCTTTACATTCCACATATTACAATCACTACTATCCTAAACATAATAAATGTGATGAACATTAAGTATATTTCCCATTTCACTTGTAATCATCCTTACAATTTAAATTTTATATTAACCTAAATGACTTCTATTATCTTGTTTATATTTAGTTAAATGTATAATCATCTCTATGCACCCCCTTGAATAAATACTAAATAAACAAGTCACTCAAATTATAGAGTGAGGCATTTGGACCTTACATAGCTTATGAGACAATCACCTCAATGAATATAGAAATAACTTGTAGCATGCAAAAAAATCCCTTAGGGATTAAGAAAGAAAACAATGCACCTCAAAATTGTTTAAGCACTTAGAGACTAAATGAATACACATTGGATAATTAATGAGTAACAAATACCAAAATCAATAATGAATGAAAAAATAAAATTGTAGACACATCTAGGTTTAAATGAGATATAAGGCAAAAAAAAAAATGCAACTTTAAAATACATTTAAATATAAGTAGAGATATTGTATTAGATATTCAATGCTAGTCTTGTGTTTTTTATTGATTTGAGTTTGGACAACAACGATGCCTACTTTGACTATACAAATCCCAAGGAGGAAGGACACAAACACACACATTCTTAAAGGTGATGAAACCTATCATAACTCAATTTCTAACTAGAAACGATGACAACTATCACTACTTACTACTTGTGAATGAAAATTCACTTATCATCATTATTCAAGGAAAACCATGCAACTCAAAATAACCCATTGGTGATTCATACGTGGACAAACTTTTGCTCTTGCCAAATGCATCTAATTCATGCACCATTGAGTTGTTTCTTACTTTCAAGGAAGATGATCTATTGACTTCTCAGAGGAAAATTCAAGCCTTACTCCATGACCAAAACACAATTTCAACTTAGATTGTATGCAAGAAGGCCAATATCCCTTGTGGTCATCGCTAAGGCTACCTCCAATAAAGTCATGTGCTACACACACACACAAGAATATGCATAAAAAACATAAAATCTAGAAAATTTTCAGAAAAGATTAGGCAACCACCGACTTCAAAGTTGGTTATGGTCCAACTCTAATTTCCACATGGTGTCAAATGCAATTTCTACATGGTTTCAAATGCATTGTAGAGCCATCGACAACTTAAATGTTTTAAAAGAGCAAGTGGCTTTGGTTTTTTAAGCATGGTCATTTTTCATATATCCTTGTGAGCTACATGTTTCAAAAATTTGATGTATTCATAGAATAGGATAAATGGTGTTAATTGGATTTAATTTGAATAGTTGAGAGGAAAGTGTTTATCCTCTGTTTAAATTAAAATCCAAGTTTATGTCTATTGTACAAAATATGTGAAGTTGTATGGTTTGTTTTGTATATTATCTAAAATGTTTTTAAATTAACAACATAAATTCATTTTAACTGCATACTTATTAACCCATTTGGCCATAAGACATTTGGCCATGCATTCACTCTCTCAACACGCTAACACTAACCATGATATGATGCTCATACTGGTTCACCTTTGGTTGTCGTGCTCCACTGTTTGTTTCCCTTGCAGATCATTATGGCGTCTCATTAGTATTCAAAATGATTTATGGGAATGAAGGATGGGGATAATGTTAGGCTGAGCCGACGTCCCTCCTCAAGCCATCTTTTAATACCTGCTACCTCCATGATGGCTTGGTGGGGCCCAACCCAAGTTTAGAAGTGATTTAGCCAAGCAAATCCCAGTGCTACTGGCCCTTTTGGCAATAGTCCACGAAGCGCAGATTGAGGTCTCACTCGAAGTAGTATGGCAGGGTGCTAGAACTAGGTTTCCGCACCCTGGGGATGTCTAATATGTGGCGATAGGGACGCGACCCAACCTCAGTGCTTATTGGGCTACTCGTACCAGTGGGCACATTATGTTTTGCATTACTAACTTCGCGCAGCTCTGGCCGTAGCGCGACCTGTGTTAATTACCCAACTGTTCCTTAATTAGGTTATGTTCGCTAATTACTTAGAATATTTTCATACATAAACATTCAGACAAAAGTTTATCAAGTGCGCGCATAGAAATAACCAGATAACAATTAATACATAATATAAAACATATAGATTAGATGCACAGTATTCTGAATCCAACTTATCTTTATTAATGATCATTTTCAAGTTCAATTCAATTATAGACCTGACTTTTCCCTGTGCACTCAGCTGTAGGGGTCTGCACTCAACTGCGGACTCTACCAGGCCTCTATGCAATCAGCTGCAAAGCCTCTTCCTACTGCTACGATCTAATACACTTCAGATCTACTTCTATCCTCTAACCATGCCTTCACATCTATCTACTTGCTTGTTCCCCAAAAAATTGCTTTACACTTAGAGCCTTGTTCTATTTATACAATTCCATGGTCTGCGGATCATGGGTAGGCCGACACAACTTTACATTATTTTACAATTCTTAGGGCAGACAACCCTATGACTCATCCTATACTTTCGTGCTCCGTGCCCGTACTTCGCGGAGTCTTTACATGACATTGACCAAAACTCGGGCTTTAAGCCCCAAAAACATGTTGTGGGGGGATCTGCTGCCCAACGGGCCCCTAACACAATCATCGTAACTCGTCCCGAGTCACTGCGCAGCGATCCTAGCACGGAGCCCTTCCAACTGTGTCTGGGTTGCGTGAATGTCCACAACACACTGCTCTGTCGTCTGCTGGATCTGCTCTACTCGCTCAGTTGAATGCTCGCTATTAGGGGCAAATCCCTGTCTTAAAGCATCAATTACTTTTATATGTGTGAGCTTTCTTTCAATGTTAGCGGTGATGAGGAAGGCCTCATCAATCCAAGGCTGGACGCATACTTTAAGTATTGCCTCTTTTTGGCGTGTTGCATCCACTTTCTCCTTCAATGCCTTCGGCTGTTGTAGCTTCGCAAGCCGCTGGGTCAGGACTATTGTCTGTGTCGTCCTACACACACTATCATATTGCATTTGAAGCTCCCATGCCTTTGTTTCCAAGCGTTGTATGGTGGGGTCCTCCTGCAAGGAAGTGAGGACCCAGAAGGATTCTTCCAACATAATGGTACAGGTCTGCACTGCCTGTCCTATTTCCTCCAGCCCCTTTTGGATAGCACCAGCGCACTATTCCCAAACTTCTGAGGGCGTGGATGACTACATATTTAATCGCAGTTCTGCAATCTGAAGGTTGAGGTCCAGCTGGATCCTTGTTTCTTCCTCCTATGCCTCGCGAAATCCACTGGCCAATTTGTGAATCCGCACTCCTATTGGTAGGTCTGTCAAAATTTCTAGCTCTAGGGTGCGGCGACATGCTTCCTCTACTATATGCTTTAACTACTAATTATGTGCCAACGCTTTATCGCGTTGTAGGCTAAGCTGCTCGATGTTGATTCATTGTTCATTGAGCATTTGCATTGTGTGTCCTTCCTTAGCGCGGAGTACTGTTGTCACTTTGTCCTGCAGCTGGTATAATATATCCTACAGAAGGGTAGCCAAGTTTAGGCCAAGTCCCTTGATCCGACCCACCGTGGCTCTGTCCTCCGTGCTATCTATGGTCAGTGCTCCTTCCGGCAGCACGATGGCGTTAGCCATTTTGTCCTGCAACAACTACTCTGTTGTCGATGTACCCATGGCACTGTAGGTAACGACTGTTCCTTCTTGTGGGGGTCGCACCTGAAGTCCCTGTAGTTGTGCCCTTAGGGCCCCCAACACAGTCTGCTGCTCCGTCATTGCTTCATGGAGCGCTTCCCTAGTGACCTTGCGAACTGTGTTTTCGATGTCATATAGGTCACCCTTTGTCAGTGTAATAGGCTCACCAACCAGTTTGGAAGCCTTGGTCTTCTTTCGAGGCCCTATTTGTTTCGTACCGCGCAACCATTTCAGTTGTGTAGATGTCGTTCTTGGGTCCGTGCCTTCTATGGTGTCGTCTGTCCCCTGTCCTGTGGTCAAGTTTGGGCCTCTTTCCTCCTACGTCATGGTGGCCCCTATTGCTGGTGCTAGTGCTGTTTTTTCGGCGGCCTTGGTCTATTCTGTGGCGGCCTTCGCTGCCTTGTGGGAAGCCCTTACATCCTTGACGAACTGCTCGTTGCGCTTCTACTATACCAGCAACTTGGTGGCATCCTTTTGTTTTTGTATCGATGTCTCATCGCAAGCTGCCAGATTCGGGACGCCCCACTCGGGTGGCCATGAATCGAGCACAACGAACACAATGTCATCGATCGTGATGAAAGGGAGTTTGGTTTAGTTCCGCTCCAGATCCTTCCGCGCTTTGATATACACATTGTGCATATCCGCCTTAAAGTCTGCAAAGCTCCACAAACTGTCGTACACCATGGGGGATAGGTGGGGCCTTTCGTTGATCCACATACGGACGCTTGCCTCCATGAGTATCCAGAAGATCTTGGCCGCCTCTGGCAAGTCTTGTTCATGAGGAGGAAACTGATTGTCCTCGGGCAATTCCCCTGCAACCAACAAGATGGATAAGAGCAACCACGCGTAGTGGAAGGTCTTACCCTGCTCTTGGGCCTCCTTGCAGTTCGTTAGAAACTCCTTGCAGAGGAATTGCGCCCAGTTGAATTGTACCCCTGCTGTGCATTGTTCAGCCAACGCGATGATTGTCGCTGGGACCTCGTTGCTGTGACATTTTCTCATCACTTTTGTTGCCAACAGCTGGGTGGTTATGCGCACCCCTTTGTCTTGAATGTTATTAATTATGTATCCCCTCTGCTTTTTCTCCAACTTATATTTCTTCCTCATGGCCTATGTGAGCACCAAATCTCCAGTTTTGCTAGCTATTTCCGCGGGGTCCCTTCCCATACAGGGAATCCGAGAAATCCTATGAATAAGCTCTGATGTGATGGGAATAGGCTCCTCCAGCCACAAGTACCCATTGTGCACCAGGCAAAGCAATTGCCTGATGACAAAGATCGTGATCGGTGCTTGGTGAAAGCGTGGAATCCATAGAAGGTGGAGTAGCCCGACCTCTTCCACACCACACAGCCATTTCCATGGCTCTAGCACTATAACCAACCCCTCCTTGCTTTGTTTCATGAGCTGGCTAGTCTCCAAATGTGGGAACTTTTCGCCGTAGGTCCCAATCTTCAAATTTCATTGTGGGTGGCGCATAACCAAACCTTCAAACATAATTCCCTCTAGGAGGAGCGGGGTTTGGAGTGCGCTCTTAACATTATCCAAATCTTTGGGTACTTTTACTCTTCCTTTCTGTGAAGGGACATACTTGGGCAGTTTTGTTGTAGCGCGCACTAGCTGAATGTCTTCTTCCATTTCTTCACCTGCCTCGATCTCTTCTACGAACGCGTGGAGATCCTCATCCTCGTCATCTGTCTCAAGATTAACAGTCTTGCCCTTGTCTTCCATAGACAGTTTACCAAACCGCAGATTTTGTGAAGACATACAAACTGGTCCTTCCGCTTATGGATCCTTTTTGGGCCTCAGCGTCCAAGGCGATTTTGGAATTTCTGGTGCATCCCCCACTAGTGGCGTAGGGCTCTATGAGGCACCCTTGTTTGTCGACAACATTCTGTTTAGGAAGTCCTGCGTCTCCTTTGACAATGTCTCAAACATGGAACTTGCTCTCACAGTCTCTAAACTCGTAAGGTTCATACCAAATTAATAACACAATAACAAAATTCTCAAAATGCCAAGGGTTGTTCAGTGGATAACCACCTGTGATTTATAGGCACTTTTGAATTCAAATTCGACCGTTCCCCCCTCATTCGGCTCATTAATGCGAGATTGACTACAGATCGTCCCAAATCTAGTTCTGACTTCTTGTCTTAATTTCCCACATGTTGCTCCTTCTTGCTTTAAATTGGATGTCTTGTCATGAACAGTGACACCAACGTTCACTTCCCAGCCTATCTGCATGGAAGTGCAACCCCTTATGCACGGGCGCAACCCTTATGGCATACTGATCCGGCGCGAAACCTCCTTGTCGCGCAGCTCCCCAACAGACTCTTTTATAGTCCCGCGCTCTCTTTCAACTGCTTGGAGCACTAAGACTGTGCTTCCTACAGATAGTTAGGTGGTCACACCACTTGTGCGAAGCTTCAATTTACCTTCCAGTCTGATCCACGAGCACCCCTCAATTACCCTCGTGATAGTCAGTGCCTTGCATTCTTCCTTGTACGGTGCGCTCCCCTGGTTACTTTGCCTAATCAGGTGCGGTTGCAGCCATGGTAGTAAAGCCACAAATTCTCGACGAAAATTTTCTAATGCAATAATATGGCTACCCATATCTTATCCTATCATTCTTAGTTTCTGCGCAACCTTCTAGCGTGATTTCGGTTTCTAGTTTGTTGATTTCTGTGTTAATTAACATGCTTTTCCTCCTCAGTCGTACCTAATCTTCTTCAAGTTTGCAAATTTTAAGGTCCCCTTGTGGGATGGCTTTTTGAATCTGCATATGTTCATCCTCACACAGCTGCATAATTCCTTTGTCCTAGGCCTCGCGTACTGTCTCAACTGTGGGAGCTACTATGGGAGGATTCCCTCCTTCCAAAACTATGGCCTTGACTCCGCTCTTTAGCTTCGAAATCATCTCCATGCTCAGGTTTTTGTACATGGCCCTATAGGCCCATCGGATCGCTGGTACACACAAGTCCCAATCAAATCGTCGCGCCTGGTGAACTTTGTTTAGGATCCTGCACACCTTCTGGAATGCTTCTGCGTGGAACATTTGTGGTGTGCATCACCTTTCCTGTTGCTGTGCACAGTTTCAATTTTCGATCCTAAGTTCAAGTTGTGCATGTGCATATGTCTGCACCCATCGAGACAGGTGGGAGCGAAAGTTGCTCCACCCTGGCTAACAGGCTCTTGTTCGAGGTTGGGGGCTTGCAAACTGTAGGTGTATCATCCTTCTACATCCACGCCAGCCTTCAAACTTGCCTTGATGTGTACTCCACCATCATGCGGGTGTTGCGCGCAGTGCCCATCTCAACGCATCGAACCGTTGCTGTTCCGGTACCGCGCTTTCAAATTTGCTCAAGAATTCATCCACCGCTATCAATCCATCATATGTCTACAGCTCTCGTGCCTCTGTTGTTAAGCAATGTAGGGATCTAACCATCATGTTGCAATTCAGCGTTGTCACTTCGTGCAACCGATTCTGCCAGCGCTCTACTTCTTCATCTGAATCCGAAGTGCAAGAGCTTTCACGCTCCCATGAGATTCTCCCATCTGTAGTCAGATTCACCCTATCTTGGTCTCATACCGTTATCTTGTAAATAAAATCTAGCTCATGATTGCTTTCATCGTCCCGCACTAGTTCAATGTAACGCGCTCCTTCGGCTGGGTCTAGAGGGACTACTACGCGTAGTGACTTCTTCTCGAATATCATCTTCTGCTTCTTTAGGTTGATGACTCCATTCATATCAGTGGCCTAGTCTATTCCCAACAATGTGGGATAGGGATTGTTGTCATTGACAATCTTTATTACCTCAAAATCTGTATGTGTGCTTGCGCCTTCAATATCAATTGTTACTCCTTGCAACCTCCCCATGGGAAAAATCTTCTGTTGGTTTGTCATTCGTAGTTGAATAGGGGACCATTGTAACGTAGGCCTGCCCATGCATTCCCAAGTTTGCTTCAGTAGCACATTCGCGTCGGAACCCAAATCTAGGATTACCTTAACCATTTCATACTCACCAATCTGCGCAGTCAATCTCATTTCCCTTCTGGTGCGCAAGGCATGCTTCCCTAATTTCCAGACTACTTGCGGTTCTCCTGCCCTTGCACACCCGTGATCAACTCTTGTAGTCCCTTAACTGCCTTGTTGTCATGCAATAGTTTCATGCATGTCTCCAGAAAGGTAGTAAGAATTGAAGGATCCATTCCTGGCTCTAGTTGATTCTTACTACCTGAAGTGGAGGCCTCCATGAAGCTCATGAATGTCTCCTTTGTGCGTTCTAAGTCAAACTCAGGTTCCTTTGTTGGAGCCTTTCGAACCCATGTATCTTCCTCTGGTTGCTTCCCCTTATCCTCTCCCATGGTCGCACCGCTTCTGAGCATCATGTTTACATTCAGGTCTTCTTCTCATGGTTCAGACCTCATCATTTGTATATTCTGAGTTGGAGGAGGCTGGAATACCCCATTTATGCGCATTTGTGTGATCAACATAGGACAATCTATTGTTTCATGATCAAACTGGGCACAATACGAACAAGATATCCTCGTCGGGTTGGTGCAATCGTGGGCATAGTGCCCTGGTCCTCCACAATTATAACATATTAACTGTCTGTGGCCCATTCCTGGTGCCATTCCTCCTCATCCTCGACCTCACCCCTGAAAGCCAGGGCGTGCAATTCCCGTAGATGGATCGAGGGCCCGTGTTTCTCTCTGCATCCTATAGGCTGGGGTTCGATCCATCATTAGCTCATAGCTGCGACAAGTGCATTCGTCATGGCCTACCGACCTGGAGAACTTACAAAACAACTTCTAGGGAGTCTGTGTATACTTCTGCAACAAATAACATTATCCGTCATGTGTTTCCCTCCTATCTGACAGATTGCACACCATAACACTGGTGTCGCACTTGGCCCTGCTTGTGCCTCTGGTCTCAAAGGCATTGGCCCTCCTCCTGCCAAGTAGTTTGTGAACACCGAATAGTGATCCTTGTCATGGCCTTGGCCTTTGCATTTTATGCACCATACTTCCTCGTGCTTCTTTGGCTGTAGTGCCCTATCCTGCTTCAAACTTTGCATTTCTAGGCATAGATTATGTAGTTGTGCGTGGATTTGTTGAATTCCCAACCCAGGGTCTTGTATCGGGGTCTCATGTAGCCTCATCGCCATTTCCAACACTTCGGCTTGGGTAGAAAGTTTCTGTTGTGACAGCGTCATCCTCAAGTGTGGTGTTAGAGATGCCACAAACTATGCGCGATGCTGTTCGTCCGTCAGCGTCATATTGGATTCACAGATCATACTCTTCAGCCGCTAATCCAGATCCCAAGGAGTCTCACCTGGGAGCATTTCAATTTGTTTAAATCTGATGATTGTTTGTGTTTCTGACTTTGGCCTGTTGAATTCCCTGTTTAGCGTGATTTGGATTTCCGCTATTTCTGCATTTGGGTGGTCGTTAGAGTGCTTGATATACCATGTCAATGCGCGATCTTGCAATGCGCTTACCAATGTAGCCTTCTTAGTATTGTCGTCTGTGACACCTTGTGCTTCCCATACTGCTCTTGCCACGAACCAAAATTGGTATGAATCTTCATTCCCTACCCCTCTGAATACTGGTAGTTTAATCGCACTCGCCATACTGAAATGTGGAGGTGGAGTGGTTGGAGATGGAGGTGAGGGAGGTGAAACAAGTGGTGGCGTGGTTGCAAGTGATAACTGCAGAATGCACTGCCTTATTACACTGATTGCGCTTCTTAGAGAGACCTTGGCGAGCTCTTCCTCTCTCTCTTGCAAAGGTGAAATTAAGGGACTATTTTCTAACTCCTCGTTGCATTTGTAGATCTTTCCGCTTCGCGTTGTCCCAAACATTAATGTATTCGCATGACCCTCTTTTCACACAATAGCATTTTAATCCAAGTATTCAAAGACTTAATATACTTACCTTGCAGTACCTTGAGAAAGCGTCATTCTGCTTTGTTGTAGCTCATGGTCGTGTCTACCACAAACTCAGTGATAAATCCCCCTATTATCCAGTTGACAATGGTCCACAGCTCGCGTGATCTTATCTTCTAATGCCTCTAGTCTGCACACTAATTCTAGATCCACACTATTGCTTTGTCAAGCCTACACCTACCTTAGCTGTCAACTAACTTTGTGATCCACTCATATAGCTTAGAAGGGAAGGATGCAAAGAAAATCTCGTGGATTTCTGTATACACGTAGCGATCCATCCACTTTTTCTTAGATACTTACGGAGTTCTATTTTCTGATGTTGCGAACTTGTGAATCTTCTTGTCCAACCACTCTTCAATTTCCTTCTTTGTTGGGTTCCAATGGCACGACATCAAACATCCCTTAGGCAGATCCCGATCCTGGCAACAAAACCATTTGTTGGCTTGGTGGGGCCTGACCCAGGTTCAGAAGTGATTTAGCCAAGCAAATCCCAGTACTACTGGCCCTTTCGGCAACAGTCCTCGGAGTGTGGATTGAGGTCTCACCCGAAGTAGTATGGGAGGGTGCTAGAACCAGGTTTTCGCACCCTGGGGATGTCTGATATGTGATGATAGGGACGCGACCCAACCTCAACGCTTACTAGGCTACATGCACCAGCGGGCACGTTGTGTTCTACATTATTGCCTTCGCGCAACTCTGGCCGTAGCGTGACCCATGTTAACTACCCAAGTCTTCCTTAATTAGGTTCTGTTCGCTAATTACTTAGAATATTTTCATACATAAACATTCAGAGAAGAGTTTATCAAGCGCGCGCATAGAAATAACCAGATAACAATTAATGCATAATATCAAACACATAGATCAGATGCACAGTATTCTAAATCCAACTTATCTTTATTAATTATCCTTTTCAAGTTCAGTTCAATTACAGACCTGACTCTGCCCTACGCACTCAGCTGCAGGGGTCCGCGCACTCAACTGCAAAGCCTCTTCCTACTGCTATGACCCAATACACTTCAGATCCACTTTTATCCTCTAACCATGCCTTCGCATCTATCTACTTGCGCGTTCCCCAAAAACTTGCTTTACACTTAGAGCCTCGCTCTATTTATACAATCCCATGGTTCGCAAACCATGGGTAGGCTGACACAACTTTACATTATTTTACAATTCTTAGGGCGGACAACCCTATGATTCATCCTAGACTTTCGCGCTTCGCGCCCGTATTTCGCGGAGCCTTTACATGATATTGACCAAAACTCGGGCTTTAAGCCCCAAAAACATGCTGTGGGGGGATCCGCTACCCAACACTCCAATGCACACTAGTCAACTCATGATACAATGAGTTTGGTGGGGTTAAAGCGTAGGAATTATGCCTCTAATGCTTCTCCTCTCCTCCCAGCCAACAATTGAATTAACTTTCAACGATCCATGGCCTTCCTAACTCACAGGGTGGTCATGGTATTTGCAATGCCCCATGGTCTCACTACATTCATATCACCTTCAAGTCGGCTTCTCTGTTTCATCATCATCCACAAGTTTTATCTCTAAAGGTGATACTCAAGGGTTGACATAATTCTATCCCTTTTCCTTTGCCTGCAACAAATTCAAGGATGGCAAAGCTAAGGGAGGGAAACCTACGCATATTTGGTGATGTTTGGTATGAGAGCATGACCTCTATCAATTATTTACTTCCAATGAGCAATGACACACTACCCTCTAGTTATTACAAAGGCCAATTCATAGGTTACAAGCGTTATGGGACTGTGATTCACACAAAATTGTTCCACTTTATTTCTCTCTGCTTCTCTTTGCAATTCATTGGCCTTGCCACCTAAACGTCTGAACTTACTCTTCTCAAGGAATTCAATTGAGGGTTCAAGGCTTTGTGCATCACTCTTCAGCTTAGGAACATAAAGTAAAACCTTAGTGGTAAGCTTTGTTCAACAGTTTGCAAGCAACTTCAGGCTGGTGAGCGAACAAAGGTAGATGAATGTTGTGCCAATTAGTGATCACCAGCTCCCCTCTGACTCATGACACACTGTTAGTCTCGAGACTTACTACTAGTTTCTGGCATATATTCATCTAGCCATGGAAAAGATGGAAAAAAATTGTCCTAGTCCGAATGGCCCATTGAAGAAGAGCCATCAATTTTGTAACCAAAAGCTTAGTAGCACTGGTCTATGTCATATGTTCTTTTTGTTAGATAGGCTAGTTAAGAAAAATATGTGCAATCTCAAAAACTTGTGTTATTGGGCTAGTTTCCCAACAGGGCGGCTAATAGCACAAAGGAAAGGAAAATACTATGTTTCTTTTTAGAACAATAATATAAAGTCGAACCTTTACACAAAAAAGCTCCATACTTATTAAGTACCTAGAGAAATTAAAAAAAAATTATTCTAAGAATGTTAACATTACACAATTCAACTTCAAATAGAAACATATGCGTATTTGAAAAAGAACTAAGCATTAGCTCAATTAACATATGTTTTTGTGAAAATCTCAAGATTAAATGTTATTACCATTTGAAGTTACAAATCAATGTTTCCCTTTACACAAAAAAACTCCATACTTATGAAGTACCGAGAGAAAAAAAAATAAAAATAAAAATAAAATCATTGTCTATTTCTATGTGATATGCTAAGAATGTTAACATTACACAATTCAACTTCAAATAGAAACATGTGCGTATTTTAAAAAGCACTAAGCCTTAGCTCAATTAACATACGTTTTTTGTGAAAATATCAAGATTAAATGTTATTACCATTTGAAGTTACAAATCAATGTTTCAAATGGAAATTATTATTGTCCTCCATTTATAAATGTAAGGAAACAAATGCATATGTGTGCGCACAAACACACTATTTTATTATTATTATTATTTTTATTATTCATAAACATTTTGACTCTAAAATAAAATTATTTTTATTTATACATTTTTTTTTTTTGAAGTTAGGTACTTTGCATCACGTCAAATTAGGATTACATAGACCAAAAAAATTTGTTGTTAGTCTGTCCGAAGGGAAACTAGACTAGTAACATAAGTTCAAAGTCTTGAGGTTACTAAGACCTCGTTTAAATAGAACATCTTGTACATGGAAACCTATAAAAACAAACTAGTTGTGCCAAACGTGGACATATGTTGACATGAGAAGAAAAAAAGACTACTAGTGCTGCAAGAAAAAAACCAGTGAGTCATAACAACTATTGAGCATCTCCAATCATTCGCGCTGGTTGGTCACTATCCTCATTCTAGGAAAAGGAGATGTTGGCTAATTTTTTGGCTAGAATGGACGACTTGTGGTTTATACTATCAATTTTTTCCTCCAACTCTGCCAATTTGATAGAATTCTCCTAGTGAGTCCTCTTGTACCTCTCGATGAGACTTGCAATATTCAAATGATGATTAACCTTGTGCCAACTTTGTATCATAATCAATAAAATGATAAGAGCGCATGCAATGTGCCATTATTTATATAAACTTAATTTTAAATCTTTTATATAAATAATAGATTATAATAAATTTAAATAATTATTTAGTTATTAAATAAATAATGATAGTTACATTATTTTAATTTAAATAACTCTTTTAGTGTGAGATTTTTCCTCTTCCTAAATTACCCAAGTTCAAAGGTATGGATGGGAATTTCAGTTGGTTTACAAGATTTTCTATGAGAGGGTCAAAGTGAGGGTTAGTCTATTGGGGGTAAGGTAAATAAATGTGAAGAAAAGGAAGGTAACTAAATGTGAAGAAGAGGAGGATGGATTGGAGAATACATTCCAATTTAATAGTGAAACAATAGATAGATATTAACTTAAAAGCCATGTATAGTTAATTTTTTCATTAATGTTTAGTGTTTGATGGCATGTTAGAGTGGATAGAGGAAATTTATATATATAATTTTCCATGGGCATTCAAGCTTAGATTGTATGGTAGAATTGATTTGCCATCATTAATTAAGAAATAAATTTATATTCATAATTTGATATTAAACAGGGGTTACGTAGTAGCTACTGCCTACCACCTAGTTTAAATTTAATGTTAAATGTAATTAAATGAAAGTAAAAATATTAAATTCTAATTAGCATTAAGGTTTGGAAGTGGGTCAATTTAGATTCTAGTGATTGGCAAAGTGAGGTAATTGGTTATTTGTAATTCGACATTATTTACCCTGTTTGACCAAATTACCAAATGCCTATTACTTAGTGCGACAAATAGTCATAAGCTTTAAAATCAAATCAGAAATATTTTCTAGAATGTGATCATGTAATCTTGTTTTATACTATATTGTATGACCTTTTCTCATTTGGAAAAAGTTGTGTTACATTTCATTTTATTTAATGATATAAATTTTATTTTTATAAAGTTAATATAATAAACATAAATTAATTTATATAATTAAAAAATTAATAATAAATAATTATAAATACTATACAATAAACTTTTATTAAATAAAAGTAAAATCTATTAAACAATCTAAGATAATAAATTTAAAATTGGTTAACAATCTAAAATATATTGTTAATAAAATAAATTAATTAAAATAATCTTAATTCAAGATAATATTGTATTTAGTTAAAGAGAATGTTGAAAATATAATGAAAATGATTCTAATATGATAAGGATTTTAAAAGCAAAATCGAAATATTTTCTTAACAAATTAACCAATACAATCTTGTTTTTTATAAAAATAATATAACAATTAATTTAATAAATATATATAAATAATTTATATAATCTAAAAATATAATTTACTAATTAAACAAAAATAAAATACTCTTTTGTTAATAAATGTAATTCAACTCATATTAATTTAATTGGAAACGAAAATTTAAAAGAATAATATTTTAATAAATATTTTTAAAAATTAAATAATTTAAAATAATTGTAGATAACATACATTTAAAATAAGTAATTAATATATTGATAAGGGTTTTTATTAAATGTAAATGTTATTTATTATATTATTTTTAATTTTAAATAATAAAATCTAGTTTTTTTCAAAATGACATTAAAATAAAATAATAAATAATCAATCATAAATAAACTACAAACACATTCTTAAAGAAAAAAATACAAAATTAAAATTAATTTTTGAAATAACACTTAAATTAACATAATTAATAAATATTTATTAACCGTTATTATAAAAAAGTTAACAAGAAGTTTTAAAACAATTCATCAAAAAAATCATATTTTGTCCCTTTTAAAAGATCATATCAGAACCAATAACCCGAGGAGAGAAAAGTATGATTTGACCAGTATTAAATTTAAGGGTTATTATCCCAAATTACAAAGCAATTTGTAATAAGAGCTTTAAAATTACAACCAATAATATTAGAGTTAAATGCTAATATTTTTTTAGTAAAAAAAAATAAAAATTAATTTTTAAAGTTTTATTTTGTAAAATTGAAAATTATTTATTTTATTTGACCAAAATAATAGGTGGCCAGCATATTACCAAATGCATAATACTTGTTGTGGCAGATATAATAAGGAGATTAAGATACACAATGCAAAAATAGGTAGAATATCTCTTCAATCCCAATATTTTAACCTATAAAACTAATTTGCAAAACACAACCAATAAAGAACACTTAAACCCAATTGAGAGATTTGATGTGATGTAATTTTGAAACTTAAAAAAAATGAATGGAAAGAAGAAGAAAGAAATTTTGTTAACAGGCTAAAGATAGCGTATGTGACAGATTGCTTCTTCATCTGCTTGATGTATTCAATCCTTTTCTGTGAAGCTTCAAAATAAATGCTCCTAGCTTCTCAACAAACCCCTAGCTAAATAGATTATCCCAAGAGCTAATTGGCAACATATTTGCATAACTTTCCCTGTTGTCTTTGAAGGCCTGACATTCTAAAATAAAATGTTTTTTTTATTCCACTTATCCTGAAGAACAAAAAATGCATACCCTTTCCTCCCACACTTCCTTTGGCCTTTTCCAGCGCCCTGTTTCACAACAGAATTGATGAGAATTAAGCCTTCACTGAGCAATAAGAATTTTGGCTCTCTAAAATATATTGGCCTCTATAATCTATGGATAAGACTCTAAACCAATTGAATATTATGAAAGAAAACAAATGACAATAATAAAAATAATATGTTTATTATTATTCATTATTATTATTTAATTAGATTTTAAAATACGAGCGAGAACAATTGATATTAGAAAGAAAAAATGGACCCAATATATTTATTATTATATTTTTTTTTCTTATAGAATTTAAACTTACGATGAGAAATTTGATGTGGTGTAATCTTTGAACTTATTCAAAAAGAATGAATAAGACTCTAAAAAGTTGAGTGTTACAGTGTCTCTTTCTGAATGGAAGGACAAAATGGCCATGATATTTTTTAAAATTAAAACTTGTCTTTTTAATTTATTAATATAATTTTTAAAATATGTTATTTTATTGCAATGAAGTATATCAATGATGTTTAGCATTTCCTTAAACTAACAATAATTAATCTAGGCAGAATCTTGCATTCAAAAGTTGTTATAAAAAAACCATCATGACGATTAAGAAAAAAAAAAAAAACCCAAAATTATTATGACTTTCGGATTTTTGAGGAGGTGATCACCACTTACCACTCCCCACGTGTGCATTTGAGAGATTTGATTTGATGTCACCTTGAAACTTATAAAAAATGAATGGATAAGACACTAGCAAGTTGAGTGTTAAGGTGTCTTTGGAAGACAAGTGGCCAAGATAGTTTTTGATTATTAAAACTAAATTTTAAATTTATTAATAGAATTTTAAAATATATTATGTATAGCAATAAAGTTATAATGATGTTTAGCATTCCCCTAAACTAACAATGAAGGCCTAACCTTGCATATACACCATTCAAAAGTTGTTAAAAAAAACCATTATGACGAATAACCTTTAAGAAAAAAAAACCTTTGATGAGTTAGGAGATTTTTGAGTAGGTGATCACCACCTACTCCTCTCCACCTTTGAATTTTGGGTTGGTAGTGCTTACAAAATAGTGAAGAGGGTCCCATTTAATACCCATTCATGGAGGTTGCTTTCACCGTATCTTCAAGCGTTTTCTATTATGAAAGGTCCAACGGATTATCCTACGTGGAAACAAGACAAGGTACTTTATGTATTTGCCAAACAAAGTGTCGGGTCAAATTGAAGAATTACTGCTTAAAATACCTAGGAACAACCCACTTCCAAAAAAGGCTTATTATTTGCTTGATTAATATCTATATCTATATATACATATTTTGTTTGTTTCAAAAATTGTTTTTTATGAGAAAGTTGACACGTTATAAATGATAGGTGATGTATTAGAATATTATTTGAATTATTAAAGTTTTTTGTCTTTTTCTTTGGTTTTATTAAATTATCTATAGTTTATAGTTTTTATTATTGTTTTAAGATGACACTGGTTTAATTTCAAATTCACATTTTTTATAATTTCAAATTTACATTTTTGAGATAGTGCTTCGTATTGTATTTTAATATTATAGAGCTTGTATTAGTGACATGATCCATTTTAAGGATGTTGGTTTAGCACAAAAAGTTTTAGACTTTTTTGGGTATATGTAAAATTTCCAAGTTATGTATAAGGTAAGTGTTTCTTTGAAAGAATTATAGTATAATTTTGTAAAGTTTTTGAGATTTAGAGATTGGGTCCAATTTTACAATGTTCACATTATTGACAACTCTTTTTTGCATGGAAGGGGCTTCTTGTCCCACAAACAAGAGGATCTTATACACCAATTTGCTGCTTGACTAGTCCATGATCTTTAAAATTGAATATGTTATTATTGTTTAAATATTATTAGAAGTCTATAATTCATACTTCAACTAATTTGTATAATACACACGTTTTCTTATATGTCCAATATAATTAATATTACTCTACTTATATTGTATAAGTGGATCTTCCATCATTATATATTATATAATAATAATATATATTATATATATACTTGTGTTCTTGGATTTATTGTTTGCAAACATGACATTTGCATATGATCTATTTGCAAGTACAACTAAAATCACCTTTTGAAAAAATGTATGGAGTGATTTCACTCATCACATCTTAAAACTTAGGATGTACCAAATTAATGTAACAAGTGTGGGCATCTTCAAAAATATTTTAGCTTTTGGAATATGAGTAAACTAATTTTGTAGCGAATGCATTTTTTTGGCAACAAATCTTTTGATAGAAATTTCATTATGAACAAAATTTTATCATAAGCAAAGATTCACGAACAATGGAATAATGTTGTTAGAGGTTTTGATCAATTTTGTATTGACATAAAGCATTAAAAAAATAAAAATTTGAATAAATAGAAACTTGAACTTCAATATCTTTGAATTTTGACAATTATAAGCATTACAATTTGGGTGAGATGTTCTTAATGACTTATCTTCAAAGAAATTATCTAAATCAAGGGTGTCCTTCTCTAAATTCGAGATGTTCTTAATGATTTCTCTTCAAAGAAATTATCTAAATCAAGAGTGCCCTTCTCTAAATTCTCAACTATACACGTATAACATTATCATTTATCAAATAAATACCAACAAACATAAACTAAAATAAATAAATGATAAAAATAATACTTTAAATAATGAACAAAGAAACAGTGAATTAATTTACCATTACTGAAAATGAGATACTTAAAAATCTATAATAGAGGTAGTGGTAGCCTATCCATCATCTGGAAAGCAGTACTAACCTCCCTCCCCCTCATTAGAGAAGGTTTAACATGGCGGATACATCAGGGGAATGTCGTACGCATAGGAGTGGATCCCTAGATTGGATGTGGAAATGCCCATAGGCTCCCAGCACAGTTGATAGCCTTTCTAATGGATTAGGGCTTTACTCATATATCCAACATTGCAGACTAGGCAAATTCCACTCTTTTCCAGCAAGCCTGGAAGTCAGCACAAGAACTCCACATCCCGGGACACTAGCGGCAAGACTGGGAGGATTTCACGACAACTCTCACACAAGCACACATCAGGATAACGGAAGGGGAAGACGAAGTAGTGTGGGCATATGCAAAAAATGGAAGATACTCTCCCAAGGAAGGCTACCTAAAACTCATGGAGCACGTCAAGCCAGAAATCGTTCAGCACTGGTGGAAAGCACTATGGAAGCTCAAAGCAGCATCCAGAACGCGAATGCTTATGTGGAACATCCTCTTCAACAAAATCCCCACGGGTTCAAATTTGATGAGGCGATATTTCCACGGGCCGTTCTGGTGTCACCTGTGCAGGAACAATGAGGAAAACGCTGACCACTTATTCATGTCCTGTCCTATCGTCTCTGAACAATGGACCCACATCTCCGCATCCTCCCCCTCCCTACATCATTGGCAAGGGAGATCCATCATGGAAGCCTGGCTGGATTGGCTAGAAAAGCACAAGGGTAGAGACAGGAATCTTCCACTCCTAATGTGTTGGGCTATTTGGACGGTGAGGAATCGAGCCATCTTTGACCGAAAGGACCCCCCCTGGCCTACCATCAGAACTCATATCCTTTCCGACTTCCGACTCCTCCCTGAAGACCCCTCAAAGACTCTTCCCCGAACCATTCAACCTGAACTCATTGATAAAACATACCCTTGGGCCTATTTTGACGGTTCAGCTCAAGAAGAGGGCTGTGGGGGGGGGGGGGCGCATTCTCTACCTAAGGGATGACCACTACTTTGAGATCCAAACGCACCTGGGAAGGGGCACAAATAATTTTGCAGAGCTTACCTTGGCCAAACATCTCATCCATTTTGCTCTTCAGAAACGCTGCACAAAACAACAACTATTTGGGGACTCAAAACTTGTTTGCAACTGGTTCAATAGATCATCTCACTGCTTTGTTTTTTCTTTGAGACACATATTGGATGAGGCTCACAGGCTTTCAACATCTTTTGATAGATTTGTTTGTCAACACATTTACAGGGAGCGCAACTCAGGGGCAAACCACTTATAAAAGGAGGCAACACACAGGCAGGAAGAGGACTAGTTGATATAGGAGGAAGTGGATGGAACTCTCCATCAATTTTACCACAGGCCGTTTGTAGATCTGCATTCTCACCAGGAGACATAACCTCACGGTTTTTTCCTTTCACTCTCAGGTTTTTTTGGCTCTTTGCGGTTCTTGAAAATCGCAGGTTATATCTACAGCTATCGTAATGATTTTACAATAGCCTTCACAGAACTTTCCGAAAGTCACCAACATTGACTGTATTTTTTCAAAGACTGGTTTTGACCTGCGGGTTTTGTTTTGGCCTCCCTGTGTGGAGAATACGGCAAATCGGCAAAACAGCTACCTATTATGGTCATCCTTGTTTTTCTGTTATTTTTCTTGAGACCATATGAACTCCTTGCGTGGAGACAGAAGATACAATGCTCTTACAGGGTCGTTGCTGCTCAACAACCTTTATTTTTTGCTATATCCGGAAGGCTACCAGCCTCATTATGCATATGCCTAGGCATCTACAGAATGTAATTTTTCACTATTAATAGAAATTATGACTTTTTCCACGAGAAAAAAAAAGAGATACTTAAAAATCTATACAAATAAAACAAATATGTTTATATTTATATAAAAAAGTAATGTTATTTTTAAACATGAAGGAGAATTTCTGGAGAATCGGTAACTTCGAAAGATCGGCTACCACTATTACACTAGATAAAACTATTTCATAAATGCCATAAAACAATTACAACATATCTAAGGAGAATTGAACCCACATGGTTAGGGAAATGAATTGTTCACCAAGCATGCATACTTATATCAATCACAGATTCCGAGAATATTTTGGACTCCAACGGACAAGGGTGAGGCTAATTTTTTGTCCTCACCCATATCCATCAAATTTTAAAATAATCCAAAAATTCACCATAAACATAAATTCAAGATCACCAAACCACTCAAACTAAAATCTTTTGACCATATTAAAACATAATATCAAGTAATTTACTACTTTCGAAACAAAAAGATTAAATACTTTTATTCAATAAAATTAATTAAAATTAAAATTATAGAAAATATATTTTATTTCAAAATATAAAATTATAATGATAAAAATATTGAAAAATTAAATTAATAATATTAAATTTTATTGTTTTCTGTTTTGCAAAACAAATTTAATGGTTATTTTATTCTCCACCAACATTCAACTTAATAATTAATTTTCGCTTATGTTGAAAATTATATATATATACAACCTTAACTATCTTTCCCTTCTTCCTATATGAAAATGCTGAACAACGTAGAGTTTTTAGCGGGCGAGCAAATAGCCATTATGAACAACGTGGGCTCTACCCTTAAGCTTCCATGCCAACTAGAAGGTGTCCAAGTTTCACTGATTTTTGTTTTGAGGAAAACATAAAATGTATAAAACAACCATCAGCGTTGCCACAATTAGCTTTGTTGGCCTCGTTAGTGCGGTAACACATCTTCAAATTAAGACATGAGGTACCATATCTCTATCGGATTATTCTCTCACCTCGTGGACCTTTTCACTTCTATCGTCCATCCAGCAAGTATCACATATAATTATGCCCATGGTGGCAAAATTGATGTATGATAAAGATAATAATTTTTACTCAGTAAAGTATTTTTTTCTGGTTTATCATACTTGATTATAAAATTAAAATTAGTCTAGATTTATCTTAATTCTGGATCTATTAAGTGTCAAGAATGATCATATATCTTTTCACTTAAAAAGATGTTTACACCTCAAGAAATTTGATCATTCTCGACACTTCATAAATCTAAAAGTAAAATGAATATAGGTTGGTTATATATATATATAATTTTCACGGGTGCTCAAGATTAGATTGCATGGTAGAATTGATTTGCTATCATTAATTAATAAATAAATTTATATTCATAGTTTGAGACTAAAGGAGAAGATTAAGGTACATAAAGCAAAATGGGCTCCAACATCTTTTCAATCCTAATATTTCAACCTATAAAACCAACTTGCAAGTACACAACCAATAAAGAGGGTGTTGTCTACCGAGGCGTCAATTTCGCTTAGACAACACAAAATCGTTAGAATCTAGTCTTCTTCCTCTTCTCCTTCTCTTTTTTTTTTTTGGTGTATCTGATGGTAGGAGTGCTTGAATCATGTTTTTGATGGTGGAAATGGATTCAACAACATCAAAAACCCCTTGGGCACCCAAAATCTTTAAGCTTGACAACTGTAGCTTGGATTTCAAAAAAACCCTGATGGATTTTATCAAAATCCTGCCGGAATTTCCATTGTTTTCTGGGTAAAAATGAAGCCTCATTAGATTACGACAATAAAGAGCACTTGTAGCGAAGCCCAATTAGAGATTTGATGTGATGTCATCTTGAAACTTGTAAAAATTGAATGGATAAGACACTAAACAAGTTGAGTGTTACAATTTTTTTTTGAAGTTTGGTATTTTGTTAACCAGAGGAAGCATTACAAAAGAGTGTTCTCTATACTATTGGTCTGTCCTGTGGGAAACCAGACCAGTAGCATAGATATATAATCTTGAGGTTACAAAAGCCTCACTTAACTAGTTTATCATGGCAAAAAGAAGTGATTTCCAAAATGCATATACAGTGCTGATAGGTGATAAGCATGGATGTCCTACTCTATAGAACCAAACAAACTATAAAGAAGAGAGTGCATGGACCAAAAAGAGAGAGAAGACTTTCATTGATTTACACTTAATTAAGAGAGGCTCCAACTTGCGTTTTGGTGGAACATAACCCTCGTATGGTGGTGAGTTTTCTGGAACCAAGACACCATAATGCTTGATCTCCTTAACCATAGTGGGAGCTTTAAAATTGTGAAATCCCAAACCATGAACCTTTGAACCCCTGACTTTGGAGCAACGCATCCCTGATCAACAAACTTTGGTACCACTAGCCCTCAAGCCACAAACAATGGAGTTGTGAGCAGTTAGATTGCAGACTTTGGAGCCCTAAAGAGTGAAGACTCTACTATTTAAGGCTTTGAGTTTTTGCCCAAGGAAAAGAACTTTTAAACGCTTGCCCATGCCTATTGATTCACATTGACTAAAGGAGCAATTGGTCAAGAACCAAAGGAGACGAACAATCATGATTTCCATCATTCCCCAATTGGATGGTGCCTTCCAAACGTGATAAAATACCTCCGTGACTCTGAGAGACATAAGTGGGTTGAATATGGTGATGTTCACTGTGGTGCTTGGTGAAATGAATGAAGGCAAAAGCTGCTTGGGGAAAAATAAGCCATCAAAGTGAGGTTGGCGGGCCAACTTGAACCCCAAAGAGATCAGGGGGATGTTGGAGGGTGTTGAGGATGAAACAAGAGATGTAATGATACACAAATTCACCACCTTTGAGAGAACTAGAAAACAACCCAAGATAGACCAACAGAGGTATGCATGACGACTATGAGGATAATTGGCATGGTGGCTTAAGGGAGGCATAGCCAATGACATAAAGATGTATACCGTATTGTTTAACAGAAACATAAGCATATGTAAATAAGGAATCCACATCACCATGATGTTGCCCTCTGCTCGCAACACAAGTAGCCCTTCTAAATAATAATCGGTTGCCATCATTTGCCTGCAAGCCGAAGTTGAGTGAGTGTACCTCCATTGCAGGTTTGTTAATATGTTCTTCGATTGGGAATTTATTAGAGTGTACTTGCTTTCTGGATTGAGTGCTTGAAAGACCATGTGGCCAATGTGACTATATCTTCACATCATGATAATAAAGTTGGGCAAGGACTAACACCCTCTATGGGAGTGTTACGGTTTATTTAGAAAACAAATAGCAATAATATTTTTATTTATAAAACTTAATTTTAATTTTATAATAAATTTTAAAATAAATTATTTTAGAACATAAAGCTATAATGATGTTTAACATTTCCCTAAACTAACACTAATTAATATAGCCAAAACCTTGCATATACACCATTCAAAATATAGCCAGAACCTTGCATATACACCATTCAATTGTTGTAGGAAAAAAAGAAGCGAGAACCTTGCATATACACCATCCAAAAGTTGTAGAGAAAAAAAAAACCATCATGACTAATAACATTTGAAAAACAAATGATGACTTTGGAAATTTTTTTGAGTAGGTGGCTACACGTGCATTAATTAATGTAGGCAGAACCTTGCATCTACAGCATTCAAAAGTTGTAGAAAAACAAAACCATTGACTTGGAGATTTTTGAGTAGGTGGCTAGTTGTGCATTTCATGTTGGTGGGTGCATACTATTTGAGTAGGTGGCTAGTTGTGCATTTAATGTTGGTTGGTACTTACTATTTGAGTAGGTGGCTAGTTGTGCATTTAATGTTGGTTGGTGATTACAAAATAGTGAAAATATTCCTTTTTAATATCCATTCATGGCTTTCACCATATCTTTAAACGTTTTCTATTATGAAAGTTCCAAATGATCATCAACCTCAAAACAAGACAAAGCAATTTGCCCACCATGCGTAGGCTCAAACTGAAGAGTTACTGCATCAAATACCTAAGCACCACTCACTTAGAAAAAACTTGTCTTATGTTAAAGTAGTTGTTAAAGCGTACTTTTGAAATGTATTTTATATGGAGGTGTATTTTGAAATGTACTTTATATGGAGGTGTCTTTTTGAAATATGCTTAATGAATAAAAAGTTATATATATAATAATTATATATATATATATATATTATTTTTTTTATTCCTAAAATAATATGGATAGGAAGTTTTAAAAATTACATAATTTTGGGTGATTTTTTATTAAAAGAAGATAGCTGGTTAGTGTGTTAGAATATTGCTTAAATTATTAAAGTTTTTGTTTTTAGTTTTGTTAAATTATTTTATAGTTTATATTTTTTTATTTTTTTTTACAACCATATTTGTTTAATCTTAAATCTACATTCATGAGATGTTACTGCATATTGTTCTTTTCCTTTTGACACAATATTGCTCTTTTAAGGATGTTGGTTTAGTACAAAGAGCTTTAGTTTTTTTTGGGCATAGATAAAATCTCTAAACTATGTGTAAGCCAAGTGTTCTTTTGAAAAATTTATAGTATAAGTTTGCAAAGTTTGTGAGAGCTAGAAATTGGGATCAATTTCACAATGATCACACGACGATTTTTTTTTGACATCAAAAGGGTCTCTTCTCCCACAAATAGGGGATCTTATACATTAATTTAATATTTGACTAGTCCATGATCTTTAAAATTGATTATATTATTATTATTATTAGAAGTCTATAAGTCCATATTTTCACTTATATTTATATATACACAAGTTTTTCTTATATGCCCAATATGAATTAATTGTTACTCTACTTACAATTGCATATATTGGATCTTCCATGATTATTATATAAATATATATATTGACTTTCTTATAATTAGACTCGGGTTCTTGAATTTTATTTTATATTTTTTAAGTTCAGCTGGTGAGACATATCCGATGGGATTGAACTTCCGATCAATTGGATTCACAAGGGCTTGCCAACATGCTTTTTTCCAATTGTGCTACCACTCGTGGACGAGTTCTTGGATTGTTAGTATGTAATTGTAAGTGTAATAAGTGGGGAAGCTTTTAGATATATAGTTCAAAGGAGAAGTTGTGACAAGAATACCCAACCAGGCGAGCTTTAATAAATAGTATTTGCGAGAAGTTGTCTCAAACATGTTGCTATAATTTGTTTGGCTTGAACATTTGTGGTTGGATATCAACCAGTCAACCTAAAAAGGCATTGATAACAACCCTATTGTTTGTTGATTTCTCTGAATCTGTTAAAAAAAAAGAAAGAAAAGAGAGCACAACCCCAAAAATTCATTTGTGCTCTACATGTCCCTTCCTATATAGATACAATAGTAATCAAGCCTCCACTCATTTATTTATGGAGATTTAAGATCCCCCTCTACCCTCTACCATGGACCAATCCTCACGCAATGATCAATAAAATCTCATTTGCTTCTATCACAACATCACCCTTGAAATCTCCTAGGTACACCACTTGTTTTGGACCTTTGTACATATTTAATAATTTCATGTGTAATTTAAACCTTAATATATATCTAATGATGCCATATGTAGGAAGAACTCATCCTTTTCATTTTAATTCGATACACTACCATGTATAACAATACAAATAATAATAATGAAAACTTTGTTGATTTTCCACGATCTTGGGTCTAGGACATAATCTTAAAATATTTGACACTACCAAACCAAGAATCTCAACGATACTACTTTACACAACAAAATATAAACATTAATAAATCTACTAGTGCACAAAATATGGACAACTTTTTACAATGTTCAACCCAACTTCGTTATATTAATCAACATATAATATAACAGTCTAGGGTTCCTATACTAGGGATAATGGTCTTCATACATCCACTAGTACAAGATACAAAACTGAGCTTGTTGTCAATCCATCGACAACTAATCTACCCTCAACAAGATACTCTGATCATCTGGCTATCGCATGCTCTCTCAGCGCCTCTCGGTCGTACCCTATACCTTCCCAGTCCTATGGCTCTTGATCTGCAACTCCTGCATCTATCAATGCTCCAAGTCCATCTCGCCATTGAACCTCAGCTATCCAATATGATACTTTTTGATCATTTGCCCATCAACACATCAACACATTGAGACTCTTGTCGAGTTGTTCACAACTCCACTTGTGAACAACTCTCAATCTACCCACTGCTACTCCTCAACTACTCAGGGACTTCAACCCACTATGGTCTTCCTGCAATGCTCCAATGAAGACCAACATAGGGCACGAATGGCTACCATCTATCACTGCAAGATGTTCATCCCCCATAATGAAAACGGGTTAGGAGGACTACCCATCATTTGTTGTAGAATTCCTTCCCCACATACAAGTCTAGGGCTCCACAAACTGCTTCTCGATGATTAGACCCTTGAGCTCCAACGACTACCACTCTAGCAACTATTTTTTCCATCCAAGTGTTGCACGCCTGGCTCCAACTTGGTTATGATCACGCTTTCCTCCAGTAGACCATAAATGCCCAATCCACGTCCACACTTGGTCCACTCTCACGTTGCCCTCCAAAATTCCACGAGTGACCAATCCTCGTTATAGCATCTGCTCCTAGTTAGGGCATACAACACCTAGGAAACCCTTCCACATGGCTGCTAACAAACTTCTCCAATTAGTCCTCTCCTAGGACACCCTCATCCACCTTTCATCCAACCATCAACAAGGTGACATATACAACTCACTGTTTTTGCCTCCTTGACCTCAATTTTTGTGCTTCTAGAACAATGGTTAGGGAACACTTCTAGCCCTCAACCCACTGCTTCAACAATGTGTGAAATTCTCTCCAAAGGATGCTCCTTTTCACTCTCCAATTATAGGTAAAAAACATAGCTTGAGGATGAGGCTTCTCCTCAAATAACCCTACAACATTTATGCACCAACCAACAACAAGAACGCTGCCCTTATATATGGAGACACCCCTTATTTTGCTGCACAATCATCTCTAGGAGTTGTGGTCTAAGGGACAAACCTGTCTTAGGCCTAACTTCCCTCAAAATAGCCCCTTCCACTTGCTGTTGTAGCTATCCTTCACTGTGGCCTTGTAAATAGAGGTGACCCTCACGAAATAACACAAAAAAGCGCTCTAAACATACCTCTTGACTATTGCTTGGATTTGTAAGGAACTCACATCATATTTAGGAGATAATCTGCCCCAAAACCCTCCTCCTTACCTTCATGCAGGGTGCCTCAGATTTGTGACTCTTCCTCACAAGGAAACTCGCACCAAAACAAAAATATCTACCCAAAAACTTGTGCTCCAACCCTTGCGTCCTAACTGCCTCCTTTGTTGTCTGATTTCAAAGTTCTTCCTTTGATTTGGAAGCACTTGGATGCTCTAAATGAGCCTCACATACATTCTATTTATACACATAAGAAGGGTCAACGATTTTTTTGAAGAGACATGACTTTTGGACCAAGCCTACATGTCTTGACTATCTAATAATTTATTGTCAACATCAAAAATTCATATCTCCACTTTGACAACTTGGATTTCAATGATTCTTGATTTGTTAGAATCATCTCAACATCCTCTATCATTTCCATTCATCACATGTCAAAGTCTCATCACATTTTTGGCCCAAAAATTTAATGGTGCAAAACCTGAGGCTTGGGTTTCAAGCCCACAAGGCCATTTGTGGATCTCCTTCCTCCAAACCCTTGATCCTCAAGGCTTGGATTACCTCCCAAGCTACAAAAATCAACACTCCCTCTTAGCAAGGGTGGTACTTCCAAGACTATGAAGTAACCATCATCATCTGGAGACACCAGCCCATCTAGCATCCATCACTGCAACATACCCTGTAGAATGAACCCGACAATCTTGGTAGGGCCTCTGCCTCACCACATCTGAACCTAAAGATCCCAAACCTCCATAGGGTTTCTCCTTCTGAGGCTAGTCTCTCTCTGAGCCTACACGATCTGGACTAGCTCAGTCCTACAAGCACTCATCCTCTTGGATCAAATACCACTCGTGAAAATCCCTCCAACCTCAGATATGTAACACCAAGATCCAATCAAGACTCTAACCTACCAATTTGTAGTCCATCACATGAAGCCATCTTGATCAACCTAATCTTGTCCAAGCCAAAGAAACCCTTACATTGTCCCAACCATCCATGACAAATCAACAGAAGTCCATGATTAGCAATCTGCCCTACAACAAATTGTTGTTCACCAGGCTCACCATGAATCCACCAGAACTCCCATCCAATCTTGCTACCAAGCCAGTCAAGACCACATCTCCATGTCTTCAGTTGAACCCTCTGCTCCATGATCTAGATACCCACAACTCCCTTTGAGTTGCTTCATTGTGAAAAATCTAATTCACTGTCCCTCAAAGTAGCTTAGATACGCTCTAATACCATGTTGATTTTCCATGATCCTGGGTTTAGGATAGAATCTTAAAATCTTTAACGCTACCAAACCAAGAATCTCAACGATCCTACTTTGCACAACGGAATATAAACAACAGTAAATCTACTAGTGCACAAAATATGGACAACTTTTTACAATTTTCAACTGAACCTCGTTATATTAATCAACATATAATACAATAACCTAGGGCTCTTGTACCAGGGATAATGGCCCTCATACATCCACTAGTATAAGATACCCTCAACAAGATACTTTGACCATCTGGCTATTGCATGCTCTCTTAGCTCCTCTCAGTTGTACCCTGTACCTTCCCGATCTTGCGGCTCCCGATCTGCAACTCCCACCACCATCAATACTCCAAGTTCATCTGGCCACTAAACCTCGACTATCCAATTTGCTCACTAGTTGATCGTTCGTCCATCAATGCCTTAACACATCAAGACTCTTGTCGAGTTGTTCACAACTCCACTTGTGAACAACACTCAATCTACCCACTACTTCTCCTTAGCTACTCATGAACTTCAATCCACTGTGGTCTTCTCGCACTGCTCCGACGAAGACCAACATAGGGCATAGAGGGTTGCAACCTATCAATGTAAGATGTCCATCTCCCACAATGAACACGGGCTAGGAGGATTGCCCATCATTTGTTGTAGAAGTCCTTCTCCACATACAAGTCTAGGGCTCCACAAATCGCTCCTCGTTGATCAGACCTTGGAGCTCCAACAACTGCCACTCTAGAAGCTACTTTTTTCCATCAAAGTGTTGCACATCAGGCTCCAACTTGGGTACTATCACACTGTCCTCTAGAAAACCATAAATTTCCAATCCACATCCACACTTGGTCCACTCTCACGCTGCCCTCCAACAGTCCATGAGTGACCTATCCTCGATGTAGCATATCCTCCTAGTTAGGGAATCCAACACCTAGGAAACCCTTCCACATGGTTTCTTACATACTTCTCCAAGCAATCCTCTCCTAGGACACCCTCATCCACCTATCATTCAACCATCAACAAGGTGACATCTACAACTCACTATTGATGCCTCCTCGACCTCGATTTCTATGCTTCTAGAAGATTGGTTAGGGCACACTTCTAGCCCTCAATCCACTCCTTCAACATTGTGTGAAATTCTCCCCAAAGGCTGCTCCTTTTTGCTATCCAATTATAGGCAACAAATAATGCTTTAGGGTGAGGTTGCTCCTCAACTAACCCTACAACATTTCTGCACAAACTAGCAACAAGAACATTGCCCTTATATACAGAGATACCCCCTACTTTGCTGCGTAATCATCTCCAAGAGCTTTGGCCTAAGGGACAAACCCATGTTAGGCCTAGCTACCCTCAAAACAGTCCCTTCCACTTTTTGTTGTAGCTACCCTTCTTTGCAGCCCTGTAAACAGAGGTGACCCTCATGAAATAACACAAAAAACACTCTAAACATACCTCTGGACCGTGTCTTGGATCTGCAAGGAACTCACAACATATTGAGGAGATAATCTGCCCCAAAACATCCTCCTTGCCTCCATGCAAGGTGCCTTATATCTACAACTCTTCCTCAAAAGGAAACTCACACCAAAACATAAATATCTACCCAAAAACGTGTGCTCCAGCCCTTGCATCCTAGTTGCCTCCCTTGTTGTATGATTTCAGAGCTCTTCCTTTGATTTGGATGCACTTGGATGCTCTAATGAGCCTCACATACGTTCTATTTATACACATAAGAAGGGTCAACGAATTTGTTGAAGAGACATGACTTTTGGACCAAGCCTACATGACATGATTGTCCAATGATTAATTGTCAACTTCAAAATTTCATATCTCCACTTTAAGAACACAGATTTCAATGATTCTCGATGCGTTGGAATTGTCTCGACATCCTCTATCATTTTCCACATAAGGACTTAGATGATGAATTTCATACTTGTTTTTTCATGCAAAACACTAATAAATGTTGATTATAACAAATAATGAATGTTGAAAGGTAAAAGTCTTTGAGATTGACTATTTGATTGGTGACAACATGGAATATGCATGTTGTGTTTTTCTTAAAAGCAAGTGATGATTAATTCTTCATTGTATATGTTAATTTTTCTTAGGGCTATATTTTTCTTTGCTTTGATAATTACAGTTCTTCATTAACACATTAAGTTCACCCCATCAAATCATAACATTATTCATATTTACATCATCGTTCAACAACATATGAAACTATATAGAAAGAACAATATGATCATCATCAATGCAAAGGAACATAAAGGAACAATAGGAAAAAATCATTCACACATAGAGACACCAGGATTGGTTGGAGACCAATGAAAAACCCACTATGGGGAAAACCATTTCAAATTATTCTTCTTATTAGATTGTCATCGAATGATTCAGTAAAAGAGAGTAAAATGATTCATATCTTCATCCATACAACTATCTAGCAAAAATAATTACACAATATCCATGAAATGAGCCCAACAATGCTTATATTCAAAATTCTAATTATGAAGCCTGTAATGAACTGTCCCTGCCTACGGTCACTGAGCGAAATATTTAGACAATTGAAATTTTATCATTTAGGTCTGGGTCATACCGAAGAGGAGTGATGCATTCAATTGGGAATGTTCCAGTTGCTCCATGGAGCTTATAAGCCAACGACTACACTCTGTAACTAGACTTAGAAACCCTAGATGTCGGTTGCATGGAGGAGGCGATGAGTGTGTGACTAAAAGGCTTCAGTTGTAAGGATGAGATGGTTAGCATGTGACTGTGGTCAATTTCTTCTTGTGCCATGCCTGCAACTGAGGCCCAAAACCTTAAAACAAAGATGCGAGCTTCAAACCCTACAATTTCATCCTCGAGAGAACCAATTCCTCCATGAACTCAGGGGCTGACACAATTTTATCCCTTTTCCTCTGCCTACAACAAATTCAATGATGGAAAAGCTAAGGTAGGGAAACCTATGCATATTTAGTGATTTTTGGTATGACAACATGACCTCTGTAAATGATTTACTTCCAAAGAGCACTGACATACTCCTCTCTAGTTAGTACAAAACCCAATTCATAGGTTATAAGCCTTCTGGGACTACAATTTACACAAAATTGTTCCACTTCATTTCTCTTTGCTTCTCTATGGAGATAAGCTGGTGCCCACAAGCATATTGTGGCTTAGACACTGAGTGCATTCAGTGGCCTTGTCGCCTGAACATCTGAACTTACTCTTCTCTAGGAATTCAGCTGAGGGTTCAAGGCTTTGTACATCGTTCTTCAAGTTAGGAACATAAGGTTAAACCTGAATGGTAAGCTTCGTACAATAGTCTGCAAGCAACTTCAGGTTGGCAGGAGAACAAAGGTAGTCAAACGTTATGCCAATTTGTGATCACTAGCTCCCCTCTGGCTCACGAAACACTGTTAGTCTCAAGTCTCATTACTAGTTTATGTCATATATTCGTCTAGTCATGGAAAAGATGGAAAATTTTTGTCTTATTCTGAATGGCCCATTGAAGAAGAGCCATCAATTTTGTAACCAAAAGCTTAGTAGCCCTGGTCTATGTCATCTGTTCTTTTTGTTAGACAAGCTAGTTAAGAAAAATATGTGCAATCTCAAGAAGCTCAACTTATGTTATTGGGCTAGTTTCCTAACAGGGCGACCAATAGCACAAAGGAAAATACTATGTATCTTTTTGGAACAATAATATAAAGTCAAACCTTTATACACAGAAAAAACTCCATACTTATTAAGTACTGAGATAAATAAAAAAATCATTGTCTATATCTATGTGATATGCTAAGAATGTTAACATTACACAACCCAACTTCAAATAGAAACATATGCGTATTTGAAAAAGCACTAAGCGTTAACTCAATTAACATATGTTTTTGTGAAAATCTCAAGATTAAATGTTATTATCATTTGAAGTTACAAATCAATGTTTCAAATGGAAATTATTATTGTCCTCCATCTATAAATGTAAGGTATTATTTTTTTTATTCATAAACATTCTTACTCTAAAATAAAATTATTTTTATTTGTACTTTTTTTCTTTTTCTTTTTTTTGAAGTTAGGCACTTTGCATTATGTCAAATTAGGATTTAAAAAAAAAAAAAAGAAAAAAAGAAAAGAAAAGAAAAGAAAAAAGATTGTTGATGGCTTGCCCGAAGGGTAACTAGATCAGTAACATAAGTTTAGATTCTTGAGGTTGCTAAGACCTCATTTAACTAGAACATTTTAGACATGGAAACTTATAAAAACAAGCTAGTTGTGCCAAACCTTGACATATGTTGACATGAGAAGAAAAAAAAGACTACTAGTCGTTAAGAATTGGGCAGCTCTAAGCATTTGTGCTGGTTGGTCACTACCCTCATTCGAGGAGAAGGAAATGTTGGCTAATCTTTTGGCTAGAATGGTCGGCTTGTGGTTTATACTATCAAATTTTCCTCCAACTCTGCCAATTTGATAAAATTCTGCTACTAAGACCTCTTGTACTTCCAAGTGAAACTTGTAATATTCAAATAGTAATTAACCTTATGTCAACTTTATGCCATAATCAATAAAATAACGAAAGCTCATGTATATACCATTATCTATATAAAATTGATTTTAAATAAAATAATAAATAAAAATAATTACACTATTTTAATTTAGATAATTTTATTTTATTTATCAAATAAATAATAATAATTACATTATTTTAAGCCCCACAAGGGTAGGCGAGTTGGTAATCACAATGCGGTGAAGTTCGTTAGAAAGGCGGGCTTCGTACTGAAGGTCACGAGTTCAAATCCCCCGGACTAGCCCGGAGTTGTGGAGAGGGGCGAGAGCAGTTCCCAGGGGTTATAGTGGTAGTGGTCAGAATCGACCCCGTGTTACGTGAGTTGCGAGGCTACTCCAGTTGCCGATTCCTTTGTTAAAAAAAAAAAAAAAAAAAAAAAAAAAAAAAAAAAAAAAAAAAAAAAAAAAAAAAAAAAAAACAAAACACGGAGATTTTTCCTTATTCTAAATTACCCAACTCCAAAGGTATGGAGGGGAATTTTAATTGGTTTACAAGATTTTCACTGAGTGGTGAAAAGTGAAGGGTGGTCCCATTGGTGGTAAGGTAAGTAAATGTGAAGAAGAGGAAGATGGATGGGAAGATACATTCCAATCTAATAGTAGAATAATAAATGTTAACGTTGTATAGTTATTTATTTATTTATTAATAATTTAATGTTTGATGACATGTTAGAGTTAGTAAAAGAAATTTATATATATAATTTTTGTATGGTAAATGAATTTGTATCTTAATTAAGAAATAAATTTGTATTTATAAATTAATATTAAATTAAAAAACTAAAATACACAACGCAAATAATCCCTATATTTTAACCTATAAAACCAACTTGCAAAACACAACCAATAAAAAGCACTTTGAACCCAATTGATAAATTTGATGTGATGTCCCCTTGAAACTTATAAACAAGTTGAATGTTAAAGCGTATTTGGAAGACAAATGGCCATGATATTTTAATATTATTAAAACTTACTTTTTAATTTATTAATAGAATTTTAAAATATATTATTTTTATAGCAATAAATTTATAATAATGTTTAGCATTCCTCTAAACTAACCATGATTAATATAGGCATAACCTTGCATTATGCATATACACCATTCAAAAGTTGTTAAAAAAACCATTATGACGAATAACCTTTAAGAAAAAAAAACCTATGATGAGTTAGGAGATATTTGAGTAGGTGATCACCACCTACTCCTCTCCACCTTTGAATTTTGGGTTGGTAGTGCTTACAAAATAGTGAAGAGGGTCCCTTTTAATACCCATTCATGGAGGTTGCTTTCACCGGATCTTTAAGCGTTTTCTATTATGAAAGGTCCGACAGATTATCCAACGTGGAAACAAGACAAGGTACTTTATGTATTTGCCAAACAAAGTGTCGGGTCAAATTGAACTCAAATACCTAGGCACAACTCACTTCCAAAAAAACTTATTATTCATAATGATATTTATGTCGAGATGTTTCGATATATGGAGGTGTATTTTTGAAATAATGACCGGTGAATAAAAACTTTTCATATATATATAGTTTCAATTTTTTATTTTAATTAGAGAGTTGACTAGTTAGAAATTAGAGGTGATGTGTTAGAATATTGTTCAAATTATTTCTGGTTTATAATTTTTATAATTGTTTTACAATTACATTGGGTTAATTTCATATTCATATTCATATTTTTGAGTTGTTTTTAATATTATAGAGCTTGTATTAGTGATATGATTTATTTTAAGGATGTTGGTTCAACACAAAGAGCTTTAATTTTTTTGGGTATAGGTAAAATCTCCAAGCTATGTATAATGTCTAGTTTAAAGGAGAAGTTATGACAGGACTACTTAACTAGACGAGCTCTAATAAAGAATATTTGCGAGAAGTTCTCGCAAACATGTTGTTGTAATTTTTTTGATTGGCAACATTTGTTGTTGGATCTCAACCATTCAACCTCAAAAGGCATCAATAACAACCCTATTATTTGTTGATTTCTCTAAATTTGACAAAAAATTGAGACTTGTGTCCTTTAACACAAGCACAACCCCAAAATTCATTTGTCCTCTACATGTCCCTCCCTGCCTCTATCACAAAATCACCCTTGAAATCTCCCAAGCATGCCTCTTCTTTTAGACCTTTGTACATGTTATCATTGGGCTAGAAAGAATTGGGTTGTTTCAACCTTTAACCTAGTGTAACTATTTCAGACCACTTGAACTGGAAGTTAGGTCTTCCAACCTAAGAGGGCTCTCTCAAATGTTTATCAAATCTTCTTGAAACAATTGATACAGTGAGATGACTAACTATGATTTCTTTTTGTGATTTTGTAGGTGAAGAAAAATATGATGACTGCTACCATTGGGCATGGAGTCAAATAAAAAAAAATTATGGTCAACAAAAGTGTTTAATTGAAGCTAAGGCATCTATAGCTTTAAACTGACACACATGAACGTCTACAGTCATACATAGTAAATGAAGGAAACTAGAGCAATTTGATAAGATTTCCAAGTACTCAAGATACTATGTAAAACTTGAAATAATCATGATAAAAACCCATAACAACCATGACATGAATCTCAGGTACATAAATAGAGTAACTGCAAATTTTCTATTAAAGGATCAAAATATTACAAAAGGTCAGTTCTTCATATTCTTCATCAACCCTTCTCAAAGTCGAAAACCTAATTATTTATATAGAAAATATCTCTTTACATGTCTTTCCACCCGGGCCAAATTTGATCCACTATTATAGAGACCTATTCCTACTTTTCTTCTAACTAACAAAGTTCTCATAGGGATTTTCGGTTTTACAATAGTTGGAACTCAACTAGGACTCTACTAGCTTTAAAACCATAACCACTTTTTGTTGATGTAGATAATCGAAGCCAACTGCATGCTAGATTTGCTGGAGTGTCATTACATCTTCAAATTGTTGATAGACATCAATTTAATTTTCCTTTTTGTTGTCTGTCTTTATGAGCTAGCTAATTTGTAGATGTGGCTATTTGCTGAATTGGCGGGCAGAAAAATAGGAGTTTATCATGATGACGAGGAAAACCTTTATCATCTGAAATCCACATGAGGCTTGGATGTCTCATATAAAAAATCTTCAAAAAGGTAGAAAAATAGAGTTTTTTATGATTTCGTAGCAAAAACATCGTTTTCAACAGTTTCGTAGCAAACTTTGGTAGCAACTCCAAAAAACACTCTTATGCTACCCTTTTTCTCCCTTTGCTGGTTCTGAGGTCTTTTTTTATGCTTATATGCTAAACAAAAGCCTTTGGAATGACCTTTGTTGAACTTTAGACCAACCTTAACCCCAATGGAAAGCTACAACAATTTCATAGCAAATTCCCGGCTTCAATATGGGCAGTTGCTACGAAAGTTTCAAAATTTTGATTTTTTCTAGTTTCCATGATTGTAATGCCTCCTTATGACTCCTAATATCATATTAACTATACATATGGTTGAGTTGATTGAATTAAGTATAGTTAAGACAAAATTGAAGAGTTTGCCATATCATGGAGTAGCACTTACTTCAACAACAATCTTGAGGTTTCTCTTCTTGAGTTCAAACAGGATCATTTCAATTTGACTTTCTAGTGCTGTAACTTGTCCTTGAAGGCTTTTCCTATCTACATGTAACTTGATATTTCTTTTATACATATGTTCCAACATTTTGTGTAAAGGCAAAGTCCTTTTTATCATATTCTTAGACTTGTCTACAATTTCATCTTAAAAGTCTATTTGCTTTAACACTTCATTTTGGTATTCATCAAACTCTAGCTTGGTCTTGATCACTTCTTGTTTGGACTCCCTTAACTATTCTTGTAAGACTTCTATTTCACTTTTTCCTTGAACAATCTCCTTGCCTTTCTTTTGCTTTGATGGTTTCTTTGATAACTGTTTTGTTCAATGGTGCTTTAGGTATCTTCTCAACTTGCTGCATTGACCTTGTGACAGGTTTCCTTGGCCTAAAAATGAAACCCTGTTCTTCTTGAGTAAAATCTAATTTCTTGGCTCTCTTACTCTTCTTGGTTTCAGTTGGGGTTACTTCTATAAGCTGCTCAACTGGGCTTTCTTCAATGTCTATAACTTCTAGAATGTCAGTCAATCTGCCCTGCTTTGTATTATGTTCCTGTTCTCTCTTTTATCCTTTGGTCATTCTCCTCTTAGTACTTGTAGAAGCTTCAATTATAGGTTGTAGTGTTATTGACTGCTACTCTAATCTAGGTTGCTTCTTTGCTCTAGGTGGCTACTCTACTCTGGGGGTTGTAGATTTGGATTTGGAGTTTTTCTAGAGGGGGTAGCAACATCTAGTTCATATCCACTTAGGAACAAAAAGGTAAGCCAATCCCCGTTCAATCTATTTAACTCCTCAACTCCTAACAATTTGATAAGACCAAGATGAAAAACAGAGGTACTACTTGCATCAGGTTTAGCTTGAACCTTGTCAACCATATTTCCTAAACTTTTGAAGAAATAGGAAGGGATATCTACAGACTGTTTACCTATGAAGTGAAGGAGCAACCTGAAGTGGTATTGGTAGACCATGTGGAACCTTCCTTCACATGTAAAATACTTTTGGATAACCACCAACAACTTGGAATAATTTTCTTTAAGACAAGTTTTGGGGATGCCCACTATCATATCAATCCCTTGATGTTCTTCCTTCAAGAATTCATCACAATTATGCAACTAGAACTTCTAAACTTTAAACGATGTTTCCCCTGACCTTGGGATTTCAATAGCACGAGAAATGGTGTCTGGAGAGACATTCAAACTTAGGATGCCCACCTTCGTGCCAATCCCTGTGAAATTGAGGGCGAAGTCCTTGGTGATTTGCACATGAAAACCCCACAATTTTTGACAAAATCGAAGACACCCCACGCTGGAAAATGATTGTATACAAGTTGGGTCTTCTTTAAGCAATTTCATGTATATGGGCTCATATCATACTACATCCCCTCCTTTGTAGTGTTTTCTGGTGGCCATGCTTGCTAACACATCAAGAGCTGCTTGTGAGATGCTTCCTCTTCACCTGCAAACCCAATTTAGAACATCTAGACCTCACTTAGACCACGGCTAAGCTTGTTTTGATAGCGTAAACCATATTCCATGACAACACTTGTGAACCTTTTCGATAGGAGAAGATGGTATAAAGGGAAAAGGAAAGGTAAAGGTGAACAAAAAGGAGTGGAGGACATAGGAATCGAGATGTATAACAACTCAATACATTCAGCATCACTTACAATCATTTACAACAAAACCGTTATACAACAACAAACTCTCATAGCGAGAAATGTGTCGGAGTGGATCGTTTTGCTACGAAACTGTCAGGGAATTTCATAGCAAATTCTAGGTGTGCATAACTGCGTTTGTTGTGAAAGCTTGTAAAAGTATCAGACCAACCTAATATGAAATGATGACCTCAGAATGGATGGAGTTGTGACCTTTTCTTGTTATTATGAACCTATTAAACATTTAATGGACCCTATAATAGGTGTCACATGAACCTAGACATAAAAACCCTAGCTATAATGACCAAGCAAATTAAAAAAAAAATGTTTAGGTTTATCATAGATAACAATGTCTCCAATGGGGATGCTTTGCCCTAGTGGTGCAACAAAGAACCAATAGACCAGTTACCTTATTGAAAACTGAAAACTTGATGACTTAATCTCCAAGTTTTTATGGCCTTCACTTCGGGCTCAAACGTTACCAATATAACATCCACACCTACAGAGAAAGTAAAAATGGAGTATATACAATGGTGTTTCTTCCAACTGGATCAAGAGATATAATGTTTGAGAAACCTGCCATTGATAGGTCCTCCTACATATAGTTGACCATCCATCTCTTACAATATGAATGTATTATTTCCATGATAGGCTGAAATCTTATATGGCCTCTTCTAGAGATTCTCAAACTTGTCGTGTTTCCCTTTATCTTCAATCTTAGCCTCCCACTTCAAAACTATATCTTGACGACTGAAATTTTATTCTTTGGTCTTTTTGTCTAAAGTCTTTTTAATTATGTTATGAGATTGTTGATGATTGTTGTAAACTTCTTATCTTTTTTCCAACAAAGCAATTAGTTGGTTGATCCTCCTTTGGATAACATTTGGTTCTTATTCTAGTCTCTGCAATAGTTTCAAGACTGGAACTCCAAGAGAACTAGGAAAAACTACTTCAGTTCCATAAACTAACTCATAAGGAGAAACTCCTATAGACGTTTTAGTACAAACTCTGTTAGCCCATAGAACAAATTTAAGCTTTAAATGCCATGACCTTTTATTTTCTTGCAAAATCTTTTTGATGATTCTAACTAGGCTTTTGTTTGATGATTTAGCTAAGCCATTACCTTGGGGGTAATAAGCTGTAGAATGGCCAAGAGTGATATTATACTGGTTACAAAAACTTACCAACCTTTTTGATTTGAAAGCTTGAGCATTGTCTGTGATGATCTTTATGGGCCATCCAAATCTTGACATGATGTTATTTTCCAGAAATTGAATAATGACTGCATCTGTAGCTTGCCTTATGGGAATTGCTTCAATCCACTTTGTGAAGTAATCAGTGGCAGTTAGGATCCACCAATGTTGGCCTGAAGATGTAAGATGTATTTCGCTAATTAAATCTAACCCCCACTGCTGGAAAGGGGCTTCCAAAAAAATAGGTTTGAAAGGAAATGAGAGTAACTTCCTTTTTCCTTCAAATATTTGGCATTCATGACAAACATCAACCTTTTTGTATACATCTCTAAACATTGAAGGCCAATAAAATCTCGCTCTAAGAATCTTATTCAATGTTTCTCTCCAGTAATGATGTCCTCCACAATCACCTTTATGAAACTCTTCAATCACTTTTTCAGCCTCATCTTCTAATAGACAATTAAGAAGTATTCCCCCCAAATCTTTCCAATACAAACATTTATTCAAAATACAATATCTTACTGACTTCAACTTGAGAAATTTGGATTTTGACTTTGTTAGTTTAGGAGGAGCTCTATGATTTTGTAGTACAAAAAGAACATCTTTATACCAATATGACATTGTAAACTTTTCTTCAACACGGATCAACTCTTCATCTTCAATTGTATCCGATTTTTTTGCTACAAAATTGATATCTAAATAGTCAAAATTTGATTGAGTCATCAACTTTTCCAATCCTTGTCCTTTAACCAATTGTGTAGGCCTGATTTCCAAATCATACTCAAGTAGAGTAGCAATCCATTTAGTCCTTTTACCATCTGGACCAACTTGAGTTAATATGTCCTTTACTACAACATTAGGTACATAAGCAACAACGTGTGAATGAATAACATAGACCCTGAAATATTTAAGAGCTTTCACCAAAGAATAAGCTTGCTTCTTCATGATGTTATATTTCAATTCAGAGTTTCGAAGTGTTTTACTAAAAAATGAATAGGTTGTTCATTACCTCGTTGTCCTTTCTGCAACAATAATCCAACAATTGTGTGTTTTGAAGCAAAAGTAAAAACCATAAAATGCTTTGAAAAATCAGGGTCTATTAGGTCTGGAGCCTAAGTAAGAGCCTTTTTTATTTCTTCAAGTGAATATTTAGCCTCTGTTGTCCATTTAATATCACAGTCTTTCCTAAGCATATTTATGATGTGTTTCATAATTTTTGCAAAGCTAGGAATAAATCTTCTCACAAAATTCACTTTTCCTAAAAAAGATTGGATTTCTTTTCTATTTCTGGGCAAACCAATTTTCTGGATAGTAGAAAACCTACTTGGATCAATTTTAATTCCCTCCTTTGATATAATATGACCCAACAACTTTCCCTTTGTCAAAGCAAAAATACTCTTAGTAGGATTTAAAGAAATACCAAATTTTCTGCATTTTTGAAATACTCTCTACAAGTGCTTGAGATGTTCTTCTTAGTTTTTCAAAAACACAGTGATATCATCCAAATATACCACTATAAACCTTTTTATCTCATTTGCAAATGCAATGTCCATACCTCTCTGAAAAGTTGTCCTTGCATTCATAAGTCCAAAGGGCATTTTTGCATACATAAATGTTCCCCAAGGTGTGGTAAAAGTTGTCTTCTCTTGGTCATCATGATGTACCAATATCTGATTATAACCTGAGAAACCATCTAGCATTGACATCCTTTGTGATCCTACAATGTTTTGCAATATATGATCCATTTTGGGAAGTGGATAATTATCTTTTAATGAGGCCTTATTCAAGCTCCTAAAATCAATGCATATCCTAATTTCCCATTCTTCTTTTTCACAGGCACCAGGTTAGCCAACCACTTGGAAAACCTTAATGGCACTATGATGTTTGCTTCAAACAACTTTTTGATCTCCTTTTCAATCAATGGAAAAAGCAATGGATTTATCCTTCTCAGTTTTTGCTTGAAAGGTTTGTCATTTTCTTTTATTGGTATTGTATGTTGAATAACATTTGGATCATAGATTTTTAAATTAACATAACTCCATGAAAATATATCCATGTATTTCTTCATCAAATCTAGATATTTTTGTTTTTCCTCAAGAGAAAGAAATTTGGATAACTTAACATTCTTTGGATTTTCTATAGTACCAAGATCATAAGTTTCAACCTCCTCACCATTAGATTTTATCTTAGGGTTTTTGGCCACATCATTGTGGGTAAATAAGTTCTCAAGAGGAATCAGTCCCTTCGGCATACAATTGTTTTTGAGTTGGACAAATTCAGTATTGGCTTTTGTTTCAGCAAAGATATTTTGCTGGTCAACCTGAATAGATTCAAATTCTTGTTTCAATTCCAGGAAATTTTTGACTTGTTGATTATTATCAAACACTTGCCAGTTTATTATGTTAGCAAGTATAGCAGGTCTATGCCTAATTCCAACGTCATATTTATTGTTGAAATGAATTGGAATTGTAAATAGACTTGCTGAAACATCCAAAGAATCTGCAACGCTGTTTTGTTCTCTAGGCTTGATGGTGAAATTATACTCTTCAAAATTTTCCAATAATTCAAGAATCATATTTTTGTATGCTCTCATTCTAACATCCTTGATTTGATAGGTGTTGTTAACTTGTTTGATGACCAATTCAAAATCACCAAAAACATAGATTTTCTTAGCACCTAAATTCTTCAAGACTTCTAAACCCAAAACCAATGCTTTATACTTTGCCATATTATTTGTGCAATCGAAATTGAGTTTATAAGAGAAAAACTTACTTTCATCTCCCGAGCTAACTATCCATATGCTTGCACCAACTCCATCTCTTCCTATAGCACTATCAAAGTTCATGTGCCACCAACGTTTCCTATCAGTTTCTCCAACTTTCTGCCCCTTTTCTGCATGCTGATTTTCTGTTGTTGGTGATTTCATTGAAGAGTATAGATGAGCCCAATTCAATCACCATTGCGTATACTGGAAAGTTTAGAGGTTTGTCTTTTTTTCTGACCATATATGCCATCCTAGACTCTTTGTATAATCTCATTTGTTCACCAAAAATCAGGATAGTAGCATAGGACATATCCATCTAAATGGTTCCTTTGACTTTGGTAGTCCATGATCTAGATAACAACATGCCAAACTTTGGTGGAATATCAGCCACAATAATATCCATCAATATAGTCTTAGCAGGAATTTGACTTAAAGCAACAACCACATCTTTGATTAGACCTATACATTGATCCCTTTTTGAATCAAATGAAAATAAGTCTTTGTATGGCCTGGTTATGTCTAAAACCAATCTTTCCATGATGATCTTAGACATTAGATTGTGTGATGCCCCTGAATCTAGCGTAGCATTATGTAATGTCATGTCATGGATGTTTAAAATCACATAGAAATGTGGTACTTCTTCCTCTTGGCCCTAGGAACACAATAGAATCATCTTCTTGAAAATTTAAAATATCAAAAGATCCAACTTCAATGTTAATCATTTTAACAATTTGCTTTCTATATTCTGTAACCCTTATTATTTCTCCAAAGGGGACAACGATCTTTATCTTTGAGATTTCATTCTCTAAGTTAAAAATTGGTTGTGTATTCCCAACTTCCTTTGCAGGGGTTTCTTTCTTTTGTTCTGCCATCTTTGGAGCATCTTTCTTAGGCTGATTTTTATTTACATTTCTGTTTCTTGGATTATACTATTTTTGCATCTCTAGATTAACATGATGATAGCCTTCTAGGTATTTTGCTTGTGGTTTAGTTTCATGACCACCCAGGTCATTATAAGATTCATCATGTTCTTCTTTTGTTAAAAACATTCCTTTTTCATCTTCATTCAAATAATGAATAGTATCTTCTTGGACTTTTGGATGCATTTCCTCTTCATCTACTAGGTTTTGATGGAAAGGAGGCCTAACTTGTTGGTTAGGTCGATTTCTCTATTGGATTTGAACCCTTTTGAAGTTTGGATTTCTAACTTGTGTCTCGGGTTGTGCAGTAGGAGGATTATTTCCAAGGGCTAGTATATCCATGAGCCTTTCCATTGTTTTCATCATGGTATCAAATTTAACATTAGAAGATGTAGAAGGCTGTTCTTCCTCTTTTACTTTTCCTTTACCAACTTTAGATCTCTTTGCTACAACCATATTAACTTCCACTTTCACAACATCATTCTCCATGTCAGCTAAGGTAGTAGACTCTCTCTCTTAATAGGATGGAAAAATCATAATCAAAGGCCTCAACATAGTGTAATTAGGTAGCTCCTGGAGGAGGTTTAATGTGAGCAGGAATGGAATTATAGAATTTATTGAATCTTTTTGAAAAATCTTGTATTGATTCTTGGCTTGCCTTCTTTAAATTGTTATATTCAGTCAAAGCTTGTACACGATTAACTTTACTTCCCTATTTCCTTAAGAAAGTGTCTTCTAATTCATTCCAATCATGTAAACTTCCAGGGGCTAAAGATTTGAACCACTTTTTCACCTCACCGATGAAACTCGATAGAAATAACCTCATTTTAACATCTTCATAGTCTACCTCTTCTAGGTCTATAAAGTCATTGAATTGGTCAACATGTTGTTCTGCAGTAATCCCTTCCTCACTTCCAAAAGTTTTTATTCTAGTGGAGTACCCTTGAATTAAGTCATGAAGTATGGATGGTAAAACATGGGGAGCATATCTAGCAGGGCCTACCATAGTAGAAGTACTAACAAAAATTCCAACATGAAGGGTAAAAATGAAACTAGTAGGGGTAGTGATGAAACCCGATGTGCTTGAGGGGACTTGAGTGATAGAGACTTTTGTCTTCAAAGTAAAGGTACTTCTTTAAGGTAAATGGAAACCAATTTCTTTTCTTGACAAAAGTTCAAAAGGATCAAATTCTTTTAGTTTTTCTAAAGACTCTTGCCCAAGTGACAATTTTGATGCAACAATCTCCCAAAACCTCTCTTTAACTTCTTTAGGACTCTCAAAAGTTTCGTAAATCATTCTTTGATTCAGATCTGAGCAATATATGCTTATAATATTCATCAAATTTAATACCTTCAATATCTTGAATATCTCCAGAGGGAAATAATACAGATCTTAAGAGAAATGAAGTACCTGATTTTGAGGAGATAACATCTTTTTTGAGAATTTTTTTTGGATCATCAACTATTTCTGGTGGATCAGGGTCTGGATTGCTCCTCATATGGATATTCTTAGAAGCCACCTTTAGGTTGAGAGGATCAATGTAGTCACCAAGGTAGAAATACAATCTCGAACAATCTGATCTCCTGCTACCTTCAAGAGCTCAATTTTTGAATGAAACATCCAGGATGATATAACTTTCAAACTCTCAACAAACGCACCAAAATTTTATCACTGTGCTAGAAAGAATTGGGTTGTTTCAACCTTTAACCTAGTGTAACTATTTAAGACCACTTACACTGGAAGTTAGTCCTTCCAATCTAAGAGGGCTCTCTCAAATGTTTATCAAATCTTCTTGAAACAATTGAAACAGTCAGATGACTAACTCTGATTTCTTTTTGTGATTTTGTAGGTGAAGAAAAATATGATGACTGCTACCATTGGGCATGGAGTCAAATCAAAACAAATTATGGTCAACAAGAATGTTTAATGGAAGTTGAGGCATCTATAGCTTTTAAACTGACACAAATGAACATCTACAGTAATACACAGTAAATGAAGGAAATTGGAGTAGTTTGATCAGATTTCCAAGTAATCAAGATACTATGTAAAACTTGAAACAATCATGATAAAAACCCATAAAAGTCATGACATGAATCTCAGGTACATAAACAAATTAGCTGCAATTTTTCTATTAAAGCATCAAAACATTACAAAAGGTCAGTTCTTCATATTCTTCATCAACCCTTCTCAAAGTCGAAAACCTACTTATTTATAGAGAAAAGATCTCTTTACATATCTTGACACCTGGGCCAAATTCGATCCATTATTCTACAGACCTATTCCTATTTTTCTTCTAATTAAAGGAGTCCTCATAGGGATTTTCTTTTTTACAATAGTTGGGACTCAACTAGCTTTAAAACCATAACCACTTTTTGTTGTTGAAGATAATCGAAGCCAACTGCATGCTAGATCTGTTGGAGTGTCATTACATCTTCAAACTATTAATAGACATCAATTTAATTTCCCTTTTTGTTGGCAGTCTTTATGAGCTGGCTAATTTGTAGATGTGGCTATTTGCTGACTTGGCAGGTTGAAAAATAGGAGTTTATCATATTGACGTGGACACCCCTTATCATCTGAAATCCACTTGGAGCTTGGATGTTTGATATCAAAAATATTCAAAAAGGCAGAAAAATAGAGTTTTTTATGATTTCATAGCAAAAACAACATTTTCAGCAATTTCGTAGCAAACTTTTGTAGCAACTCCAAAAAACACTCTTATGTACCCTTTTTCTCCCTTTGCTAGTTCTGAGGTCTTTTTTGATGCTTATAAGCTAAACATAGGCCTTTAGAATGACCTATGTTGAAGATGAGACCAACCTTAACCCCTATGGAAAGCTACAACAATTTCGTAGCAAATTCTCGGATTCAATATGGGCAGTTGCTACGAAAGTTTCAAAATTTTGATTTTTTCTAGTTTCCATGATTTTAATGCCTCCTTACGACTCCTAATATCGTATTAACTGTACATATGGCTGAGTTGACCGAACTAAGTATAGTTAAGACAAAATTGAAGAGTTTTCCATATCATGGAGTAGCACTTACTTCAACAACAATCTTGAGGTTTCTCTTCTTGAGTTTAGCCTCGATCATTTCAATTTGACTTTATGTGTTGTAGCTTGTCCTTGTAGGCTTTTCTTATCTTCCTATAACCAACTATTTCTTTTATACATATGTTCCAACATTCTGTGTAAACACAGAGTCCTTTTTATCATCTTCTTAGACTTATTTGTAATTTCATCATAAAAGTCTATTTGCTTTAACACTTCATTTTGGTATTCATCAAACTCTAGCTTGGTCTTGATCACTTCTTGTCTGGCCTCCTTTAACTATTCTTGTAGGACTTATATTTCACTTTTTTCTTGAACAACCTCCTTGCCTTTCTTTTTCTTTGATGGTTTCTTTGATAACTTTGTTTTGTTCAATGGTGCTTCAGGTATCTTCTCAACTTGCTGCATTGACCTTGTGACAGGTTTCCTTGGCCTAAAAATGAAACCTTGTTCTTCTTGATTAAAATCTAATTTCTTTGCTCTCTTACTCTTCTTTGTTTTAGTTGGGGTTACTTCTACACGCTGCTCAACTAGACTTTCTTCAATGTCTATAGCTACTAGAATGTCAGTCAATCTTTCCTTATTTGTACTCTGTTGCTGTTCTCTCTTCTGTCCTCTGGTCATTCACCTCTTAGTACTCGTAGAAGCTTCAATTATAGGTTGCTTTGTTACTGATTGTTGCTCTGCTCTAGGTTGCTTCTCTCCCATCACAAACTCTGGTCTCTGGATTTTTGGTGTTTGGAATTGATTTGTAGTAGTCCCACCTGTGTTCTAGGTGGATGCTCTACTTTGGGGGTTGTAGATTTGGATTTTAGAGTTTTTCTAGAGGGGGTAGCAACATTTAGTTCATATCTACTTAGGAACAAAAAGGTAAGTCAATCCCTATTCAATCTATTTAACTCCTCAACTACAAGAAATTTGATAAAACCAAGTTGAAAAACAGAGGTACTACTTGCATCTGGTTTAGCTTGAACCTTGTCAGCCATCTTTCCTAAAATTCTAAAGAGATATAAAGGGATATCTAAGGATTGTTTACCTATGAAGTGAAGCAACAACCTAAAGTGGTATTGGTAGACCATATGGAACCTTCCTTCACATGTAAAATACTTTTGGATAACCATCAACAACTTGGAATAATTTTCTTTAAGACAAGTTTTGGGAATGCCCATTGCCATATTAATCCCTTGATGTTCTTCCTTCAAGAATTCATCACAATTCTGCAACTGGAACTTATGAACTTTAAACCATGTTTCCCCTGATCTTGGGATTTCAGTAACATGAGAAATGGTGTCTGGAGAGACATTCAAACTTAGGATGCCCACCTTTGTGCCAATCCCTATGAAATTGAGGGTGAATTCCTTGGTGATTTGCGCATGAAAACCCTACAATTTTTGACAAAATCGAAGACACCCCATGTTGGCAAATGATTGTATAAAAGTTAGGTCTTCTTCAAGTAGTTTCATGTCTATGGACTCATATCATACTACAACCCCTCCTTTGTAGAGTTTTCTGGTGGCCATGCTTGCTGACACATCAAGAGCTACTTCCTCTTCACCTGCAAACTCAATTTAAAACACCTAGACCTCACTTAGACCACGAATAAGCTTGTTTTGACAACACAAGCCCTATTCTATGATAACACTTGTGAACCTTTTTGATATGAGCAGATGGTATAAAGGGAAAAGGGAAAGGTAAACGTGAACAAAAAGGAGTGGAGGACACAGGAATCAAGATGTATAACGACTCAGTACATTTGGCATGACTCACAATCATTTACAATAAAATCGTTATACAACAACAAACTCTCATAGTGAGACATGTGTTGGAGTGGATTGTTTTGCTGCAGAATTGTCAGGGACTTTTGTAGAAAATTCTGGGTGTGCATAACTGCGTTTACTATGAAGGTTTTCAAAAGTATCAAACTAACCTAATATGAAATGATGACCTCAAGATGGATGGAGTTGTGACCTTTTCTTGTTGTGATGAACCTATTAAACATTGAATGGACCCTATAACAGGTGTCACATGAACCTAGACATAAAAAACCTATCTATAATGACCAATCAAGCTAAAAAATTATTTAGGGTTATCATAGATGACAATACATATTTAATAATTCCATCTATATATATATGAAGATCTAGTCCTTTTCATTTTAATTTGATACTCTACCACATAGAAAAATAAAGATAATAATAATGAAAACTCCTTCTATTCTTATACATGATAACTATCCCTTGATTCCTATTAACACTTTTCTTTAGTGATTTTGGAATATGCTACTTATGAGTTTACAAGTAGTTAGGGTTGAGTGCTTATAGTTTTTATAGTAGAACATGCTTTTTTACAAGCTAGTGATGACATGTGAGTCTTTCTATCGCTACAAGGTGTTAGCACCTAAATCTGCCTTAGGCTGAAGGAAGGCAAAATTCAGGGTAACCACAAACCACGCTCAGTCTGGTAGCTAGCCCTACTAGAACAGGAGAGGGCTC
>APFE031524936.1:427184-477436 GCA_000404065.3 Pinus taeda
ACCATGTGGCATTTTTATTTTTATTAATACTAATATTAGGGTTAATAATGTTTTTTTGCATGGTACTAATATAAAAAAATAAAAAAATGTTTTATTTGTTTACCATACCTCTCGTTTATTTATATTTTTATTAATTTACTATACCATTCATTAATACAAGGTGACTTATGGAGTAAATATAAAAAAATGTTTTATTTGTTTACCATACCTCTCGCTTATTTATATTTTTATTAATTTACCATACCTCTTTTACAAATATGGTATTGGGCCCATAGGATTCACTTAAATAAAACCTCTTTCTTGAGCCTTCATAAATAGAATGAGGGTTATGGACTAAATATAAAAAGAGGTTTTATTTATTTACCATGCGTCTAGTTTATTTATATTTTTATTTATTTACCATACCTTTTGAGTAAGTATAAAAAGACGTTTTATTTATTTACACCCTTGCATGTATATAAGGTGACTTATGGAGTAAATATAAAAAATGCTTTATTTATTTACCATACCTCTCATTTATTTAGATTTTTATTAATTTACCATACCTCTTTTATAAATATGGTATTTGGGCCTTTGGCCCATAGGATTCACTTAAATAAAACCTATTCTTGAAAATGGGTGAATGGATTCACTTAAATAAAACCTATTCTTGAAAATGGGCGAATGGAAGGTTGTAAATCCTAATTTCAATGGCTAAATTTTCCTTTTTTACCCTCTCCCTTAAGATAAGGTGGGCTATTTGAGGTGATTTGTAAAAATGTACTATGATACAAAATATTGGCCCACTAAAAATTTAAAACCCCTTAATTTCGCCAAAGAGCGAACATTCGCCCCTAAAATCACCCCTAGAGGCAACATAGGCGGAAAGTCTAGCAATTAAATTTGAAGTAATGCGGAACGGAAAGATTGTTTAGGAGGGTGAAAAGGGCATAATCACATGAATCCATTTCAACAGAAGAAGAACACATACGTGAAACTTTCCCACAGGCAGAGCAATATGAATTCTACCTTATCTTACTTAGAAAATTTCACTGGAAATGAAGACGAAATGAACTGTGAAACATAACGAAATACATATGAAACATAAAGAGAACACATTTACAACCACATGAATCTCATGAAACAGAGCCGCTGCCTTTCATTAATCCTCTGTCAAAATATACAATGAAGAAACATAGTTTCTCTCCCACAGTCTCCCAGAATTCACAATCAACCAACCCTTTGCAAATGGTTTGCATACAATAAATAGACCATGCCATGAGGAAATAGAACGACCAAGAGTTGGGGAGTTTTTGGAATCATTACAAAATGGAAGTGGAAAGCCAACCATTAGCTACAGGTGCAGCGTTACAAAAATGCCAAATGTCTTGGGTGACCACTTGCCTTCCTTTGCCACTTGGATAGAAGCCATCTTCTAGTGAAAATACTTTAAATTTTGCCTTAGGTGTTGAAAAAAAGTGAAATGTAGATGAGCAGGCCCACTTGGAGAAAGTCGCGAATCGAAATTTCGCGAAACAGAGGTGAATTTGGCCTTTTTCTCTATATGTGCCGCGCCACTTTGGAGGCTATTTTGAGGTACCTACAGGAGTCTAAAATGTGCCCAAGTGTGCTTGTTGGAAATCCTTGTCTGTCTACTTTCCAACTCAAGTGGAATTTCTGAATTTGGTGCTCATTTTCCCCTCCAAATTTTCATTCTCCCAAGACTGCTTCCTGTGTGTCAAAATAGGGGCAGAGAGGTCATTTTTTGAGTGTTTTTGACCTCCTGGAGACTCAAATCATGCCAAAATTTCTTGTCCATCCACCAGTAGTCTTGATTTTTCATGCTGAATCCAAAAATGCAAACCATTTGCAATTTGGAGCTCCAATCCTAAGCTCCGCGCCAGTGGCGCGACGCACAGGGAGAAAAAACCTGTGTTTTGACCAAAAATTTGCCATGTGACCAAAATTGTCCCAAATTTCTTGAAATTTGGGCTGGAGATCCTCTATGAGGTGCTATGTTGGGCCACAGAGGCTTCAACCAAGATTCGAAACCGATCTTTCTCTTTTTTCTTCTTTTGCCTCTTTGTCGCTTTGCTCAATTTTGCCTTCAAAATCCTTATCTGAGCCTTTGAACTCATGCTCCGTGCCCTGTAATGATAAACCATCTGCCTCAGTATGGTTTTTTCCTTGTCGGCCTTCTCCAACAGTCTCTCAAGGTGGATGCTAATACGCTCAAGCCAAGACTCACGGTCATTGTTAATTTCTTGCTCTAAGGGAGTGAGCTTAATCCTCCTATGTTGGGCAGCTTGGTGATTCTCACGGATGCTTTGCAGCTCCATAATCTCATGCTGGTCCTCAAGTTGTTTGTTCCTCTGCTCCAAATACCTGATAATCCATTTGGCCCCCTCCAAATTGAGTGACAAGTCTTGGATCTCTATTTTCTGCTCCTGGATGGTCCTCCTAAGTTTGGCACTCTCCTCATCTGCATCATCATCATGAATGAGGATGAAGTCGGCCTCCTGTTCACCTGATGACCCCTCATCATGCATGGGCCTCTTACCCTTGTCCTATACCTGTGTTGTCGATGTCGGCAACGAGGCCCCTTCCACCCCGGGTGGAGATAACACTCGCTTTGCTGTTGCAAACAAATGCCTACTGCCTCTCTGATATGTGACGAATACTAGCATAATAGTGGTCTCATGACGCTCATACTGATGAGAAGGACCACCTATCTCATGCTCAACCTCCGATAATATCTGTGAAGTGCTGTAGAGGTCACGGGAGATGAAGTCCTCCCAAGCAATGCCCTGCAATCCCAACTGATGATCCACCAAAATCCGGATAAGAGAAAAGTGATAAACACTGTTAAGTTGCTGCTGAGGGGTCTTGTGCTGCATGAAGGTGTTCATCCTCTCTATGTTCCTACATATGAAAAATGGGAGGTTCATCATCAGTACCCTGGTAAAGTGCATGAGAAACCTGATGTGGTAGGCATATAGATGAGAGAACCTCCCCTCACAGCTGAAGTACTTCATGATCAATTTCATGAGCGGAGCATATTCATCTTTCAAATATCTGAATAGAAAGACTCTTGTGAGCTGCCTCAAGAAACTGGCCTTAATGTAAGGCTCATAATGTTGCATATCCACCTTCTGTTTCTTGTGCCACTGTTCTCCAACATTTGGTATGCCGATTGCTAATGAGAAAGTTTCGGGTGTCAATGTGAAGGTGACCCCGGCCAAGATAGAGTGACCTCCATGTAGGTGAAGCATAAAAAGACGGGCCAACTCATGATGAACTCTAACATTAGCCACCCTTTGACAAAATTCAAAACATGATAGATGCTGGAAGCATGACATAGCAAGAGGGAAGGCCTGCAATTCAGTGAGGGTGGTTGGATCATCCCTAACATGTTTGCCACTCTTGTGATGTCTCCTGGGAGCCTGTTCTTCCAAGGATGAATCACTTTGTGTCTTCATCTCATACTCCGATGAATGCTTAGATGCCATGACTGTTGTGTGTACTGTACTTGGGCTGCCCTTTGATGATGGTATGAAACTAGGTGTTGTTGTGATATCTACCACCAAGGGGAACAATGAAAAAAAGGGAGTATTAGGAGGGGAATAATATGAAGGGGAATAGGTATGGGGAGAAGTTTGTTTAGGGATATGTAGGAGGGTTTGGGGATTTGATAAGGTAGGGTTTTTGGGTTTTATAGTTGACAAATGAGTGGAGGGGATAGGGAATAGGGGTTTAGTAGTGTTTTAGGGTAGGGAAAATAGGGAAAAATGGGATAGGGGAAATAGGAAAAAATGGGATAGGGGGGAAGGGAAAAAATGGAGAGAAGGGTAAAAAAATGAGAGGGAGGAAGAGCCTTGGCATCAATACCACAAGTTTGCAACCCTAGCAACCATGGCTTTGATGTTTTCTAGTGGTAGGTTTTATGAGTTTTTGTTGCAATTATACATAGCCATGAACCACCATAACATTCACAAAATTTGATGAGCAAGCCACGATATAGAGCCTACCTGTCGATTTGAGGGGTTTCATCGGCAACTTGAGGCAATTTGGCACAATTTCGGGCCTCTGTGGGTGTGCGTCGTGTAACAAACCCAGTGTGCTGCGCTCTTCATATGCGTCACGCCCTTGTAATTTTTCCATTGCGGGGTTGCGCTCTATGCGCCGCGCCCCTCTGTGTGTGCGCCACGCTCTGAAAAAGGCCTTCAATCTCACTCCAAACACGCACTTTGCTCTCCCAATGACTTTGCAACGTTTCTCTATGACCTTGATTTGCACAATGACTTCGCTTCTTGTGGAAACTTGTATATAAAGACTTTGAAGTCATGGGTTTAATTTTTTCTTCTCCAAAAACCCACTTTGCTAATGTTCATTTTGGCTCTTTTCACTGAGTTAATGCAACACTGAATTTCACTTTTCCCTTTGAATTTTTAGCTAGAATGATGAAATTTTTGGCACTTTTTGCAGGGGTTGCATGATAGGGCATTTTGCCATGGAAACCATGTCTGCACCTGAAGAAATCAACTAGAGACTTTTTTGAAAATTATCACAAATGACACACTGTTTGACTTCTCTTCAAAACAGAGTTTTGAAGAACAGTCGAAGTTTGTCCACATGACGATGAAAATCTTTGAATCATAACTTTGTAAGGGCCTCCATCTGGCCTGCATGGCTTTATTGGACATGTTTGAAGACCAAATTGACTAATCCCTAGACCTAATGACTGAAAATGACTTTCGTCCATTAAAAAAAATCGAACATTGACTGTCATGGACTTTAGTGAACTTTGACAAAAGACCTAAGCCAACAGGTGCTAGGCATGAGGAGAATTGACTGACAAGACCTTTCCGTCAGATTATGGCATGCCCCTAGCGGAATGCATCTGGAGTGAATGGAGCGAGACACCTAAAAATGAAATGCGGAAAGAGTTTTGATCTCTAACGGAGGACTGACCAGACCGACTCTAACACAAGGCTTGGATGGTCATTTGTATTATCTATATCAAACACTTCTCACTTGTAGATTCCACATAAGGGCTTTGATGATGAATTTTGTACTTGGTTTTCATGTAAAACACTAATACATGTTTATTATAACCAAGAATGTGTTGAAAAGTAAAAGTATTTGAGATTGACAACTAGATTGATGATACTATTAAGTATGCATGGTGTGTTGCTCTTAAAGGCAAGGGATGATTCATTCTTCATTGCATATATTCCATAAATCATCAATTTCAAAAATATTCACTTGTGTGCATGTAAACTTTTGATTTTATTGTTTGCAAACATGACATTTGCATATGATCTATTTGCAAGTACAACTAAAATCACCTTTTAAAAAAATGTATGGAGTGATTTCACTCATCACATCTTAAAACTTATAGGATGTACCAAACTAATGTAACAAGTGTGGGCATTTTCAAAATTGTTTTAGCTTTTGGAATTATGAGTAAACTAATTTTGTAGCAAATGCATTTTTTTGGTAACATATCTAATAAGATGAGATTTGATAGAAATTTCAAGTATGAACAAAATTTTATCATAACCAAAGATTCACAAACTATAGAATAATGTTGTTAGTGGTTTTGTTCAATTTTGTATTGACATAACACATTAAAAATTTGATTAAAATTTTGAATAAATAGAAACTTGAACTTTAATATCATTGAATTTTGACAATTATAAGCCTTACAATTTGGGTGAGATGTTCTTAACGATTTCTTTTCAAATAAATTATCTAAATCAAGAGTGCCCTTCTCTAAATTCTTAACTATGCACTTATAACATTATCACTTATCAAATAAATACCAACAAACATACACTAAAATAAATAAATAATAAAAAAATACTTTAAATAATGAACAAAGAAACAACAAATTAATTTACCATTACAAACGAGATACTTAAAAAAACTACACAATTAAAACAAACATGCTTATATTCATATAAAAAAGTAATGTTTTTTTGTTTTGTTGTTTGTTTGTTTTTTTGGAAGGAGAATTTATGGAGAATCGGTAAGTTTGAAAGATCGATTATCGTTATTACACTAGATACAACTATTTCATAAATGTCACAAACGGGTCAATTACAACATGTCTCTAGAGACTTGAACCCACACACTTAGGAAAATGAATTGTTCACCAAACATGCATCCTTATGTCAATCACAGACTCCAAGAATATTATGGACTCTGACAGACATAGGCGAGGCCAATTGTTTGTCCTCATCCATGTCCATCAAATTTCAGAATATTCCAAAAATCCAAAATTGACATAAATTCGAGGTCACCAAACCACTCAAACTAAAATCTTTTGACCATATTAAAAAAAAAATATCAATTAATTTACTATCTTCAATTAAAAAATTAAATACTTTTATTCAATAAAATAATAAAAATTATTAAATTTAAAAAAATATTTCAAAATATAAAATTATATAATAATAAAAATATTGAAATGTAAAATTAATATTATAAGAATATATACATTATATATCTTTCTGATGGTTATTTTACTGTCAACCAACATTCAACTTGATAATTAATTTTCCATTATTCCTAAATGTGGATATATTTTAATATATATAGTATATATATATATATATATATATATATATATATATATATATATATTCGCTTTCCTTTATTTCATGATTATATTTAATATAATTTTTACAATAATAATCTTTTATATATATATATATATATATACCTTTCTCTATCTTTCCCATGGTTGTAGTGGTTGTAGAGTTTTTAGCAGGTGCCCAAATAGTCATTATGAACAAAGTGGGTTCTCCCTTAAGCTTACATGCCAACCAGAAGGTTCCAAGTTTCACTGATTTTTTTTTCGGGGGAAACATACAATGTATAAAACCACCATCAGCCTTGCGACAATTAAGTTTGTTCACCTCGTGAGTGCGGTAACACATCTTCAATTAAAGGCTTCATGTATATCTCTATCGGATTATTCTCACACTTCGTGTAAGGGCCCTTTTCACTTCTATTGTTCGACACAGATATGACAAAGATAATAACTTTCACCTAACAATTATATATATATATATATATATATATATATCTTTTTTGTTATTATGTCAATCATTAAACTAAAACGAACCTAGATTCATTTATTACAAAACACAAAGTTTAATACAACATAATACTTTATTAATTTGAACCTAAGTCCACACACTTGCTTATTGCAAATACATCACAATGCGTCTCATTATATAACTATGGGATCACTAGACTCGATGAACATAACAACATGGAAGATACACACCCTGACTCAGCTACAACTCAGTTATATTGGAAAAAATTTACTTCTAGAACAACACCTCGTAACTCACAAAGATCTAGATCATTTCCTGACAACTAAGAAGATAACTCAACAAACCTATCACATTTCCAGACTCTTTCATTTCTACATTATTCTAACATCCCCCCTTAATGGAGAAATGAATTTGCTACAATACATAACAATGCTTGCTGGTCTAAGTCTCAGCTAGGCTTACAAATATGACTCAAACATTTCATTTTGACTTTCTTTGCTTCAACATATTGATGAAATTTCTTCTTCGACTTGTTGCTCCAAACTCTGATGCTTTCAACCTGTTTAGTCTTCTTCTTACTCCATATCATGAACTCTGGATATTGCTTTTTATTATAACTAGGATGATGCCAATCCATTTCAACAAGTTCATTTTCATCATCAATAGTTTCTTGTTCATTGGACAGCTCCCACATCAATCCATAATAATGTTTAATCTCTTCAGGACTCCAATACATGAAAATCTCGTTAATTTTTTCATTTTCTACATCATCCATGTTGTCTTCAACATTCATTGCTGCAACTTCTATGGAGACTTCATCAAAACATGGTGTTTCAAGCCATGCTTCAAGGAACTTTAATTCTTCTTCAAATTACGTCACTTCTTCCTGGTTGCTGCTAATATCTGCACACTGAGAAACATTCATGGGATTCACTAAATCATCATAATTTGAGTTCTTTTCAACTTCCTTTATATTGAGAGTTTCCTCCAATTCTTCATCTCTATCCTCTGCCAAATCCTCCTTATTTTTTGTATACTCAGTTTCATATTGTTCTTCCAATTGTTTTTCGATCTGGGTTACTGCTCCATTGAGCAATTAATCTATGAGCTTCTTTTCCTGCAACATTTGGAACCAACTTTCTTTTGAAAGTTGTTCATTATCATATTTCACTTTAAATTCTTCAATTCCTGCATTCTCTTTCCTGTAACCTTCTCTCTAAATTCTTTTAGTGACTCATTAGACATCTTGCTCCCCCACTGCATATTGTACTTCATTTCAAGAATATTTCAAAATATTTTGCATTATGTATTTCACCATATTCATGCAAAATACTAGACAAGATTTTATCGTCTAGTGCTGATATAATAAAAAACAATGTTACTGCACCTCTACTCTTATCATCAAAATTTATAGAGTTTCTTGAACAAATTCCCATAAATCTACTGAACCAAGTAGTCCCTGAATTTTAATTGCCCATAGCTTAAATTTTTTTCCTGAGAAAGATGGCAAAAGAGGCATTAGTCGTTTCAATATTGCATCAATTTTCTTCAAATTGTTCATTGATGTGGCCCATTTTTGCATTCTCAACCTCATGTATAGGTTCTTATGCTAGAAACATTCCAAATTTTTCTACAACTTCTTCCCTTTGATTTTTTCGTCTCAATTACTTCAGTTCTCTCCGAAATTGTCTAATTCTCCTTTGGTGACCCATGATTGATATGCATGCTCCTTTTCACTTTTACAATTTCTTTGCCCACAATCAACTACAAAATAATGGGCAACTCACCAATCAATTATTTCCTCAACATAACACGCTCTTGCAGATTTTCACTTTTCACCACACTTCCACAACTCTGATTTAAACAATATTTCCATATCATATACATAAATTTTACGAAATCTACAATAACCAAATGATTTTGCTTCACCACACTTCCCCTTTGCCGCTCTTCACCCTTTTTAAATCAAATACTCCTTTTTATTTTAATAAATACCCTACACTTTTTATAACATTTCTTTTAACTCTCTTCACCCCAAAATAAAAACTGATAGAAATACTTTTTGACCAATAAAGAATCAAAAAAATTTCACCAAGTTAACTCCTTAGGTCTCCTTTAACCCTTGCACACAACAAAACTCAATTTTACTCCATAAAAATAACCTGGAGCGTTTGGCTTTTCTTCCTTTCAAAATCAAATCATACCTTTGAAATTAGGCAACACCGAGGCAAGAATAGTGGTGAATAAATATTCACTTTCAGGTGAATTGTAATGCAGGCCCTCCAACGAAAATGATTACACACTGCAACTTCTCGTTTGGTTTAAAAATAGTGATGCAACCAATTGACTGATTCGATTCTTTCACACCCCCAAAAAAATCCTCGGCTTGCACTGATTGGAACAACTCTTCCACCTCAGGGCCACGGCTCATCAACAGATCTCAATGCCAAATAATGCAGCAGATCTCTTCTTCACAGATTCTTGTGTTTGAAAAATATAATTCCACGGAACCTTCTTGCTCACGTCCAGATTCCACAAAACAATTACGACAAAGAGGTTGACTGGTTCATTTCCTTGGTGATATAAGGTGGCTCTCCTTATTCTGTGATAACTTTTGCGGTTCTGCTTAATTCACATGAAACCTTGCCGAAATCATAGGGAACCGCCTCACTTAACAATGCCAATAGCCACAAGCAAGAACTAATGTTGATCCACCTGAATCTAACACTTAGCCACATTCAACACTGAAACACGCCTTGACACTGATAAATCGTAGGGAACCGCCTCACTTAACAATGCCAATAGCCACAAGCAAGAACTAATGTTGATCCAACTAAATCTAACACTTAGCCACATTCAACACTGAAACACGCCTTGACACTGATACACTCAGCTCTAATTGCAACGATTCCTTCACCACATATCAACTACAGATGATCAACGCTCCACAACTTTTCACAATTTGATATGGATATCGATCTTAGCCACACAAAATATTTTACACGATCTTAGTCACCACATCATCCAACAACGAACCAGGAAAGAAACCAACACTTCAGGCCCAAATTTAACTCCTTCATTGGCTCCGGATCAAAACACCAATTCATATCTATGACCTTCAATAATGGCAACACATAGATCAGTGACATGTAGATCACTTTGTCAACTTAGATCTCTGTCCTTTCGCTCTAAGATCTTTGTCCTTTGGCACAACATAATGCTTAACACAACAACAATCTAAGCCTCTCTATCCTTTCGCTCTTAGATCTTTGTCTGTGGAGACTTGGTCTTTCGTTGAGGTCATGAGTTCGAGCTTCTTCAACGCTCACACTCCATGCCGCTTGATCTACGCACTCTGTCACAGGATTTGAACTCTAGCGTCAAGCTATGTGACTCCTCGTGCAGTAAAACAGTTCCTTCAAACACTGATATCTACGACCCTTCCAATTTGTTTTACGAATTCAAATCACAATAATCCTCACCCAACCTTCTCGCCCAACCACACGCGCAACAATGCCTCCTCACCAGAACATGCACAAGCTTTACACTGTAGAAAATGACTCCCTCAACTGGTTCTCAACTCCACACCATAAGCTCTGATTCCATATTAGAAAACACAAAATTTAACACAGTGGAATACTTTATTGATTCTTGCTTACTGCAAATACATCATAATGTATCCCATTATATAACTATGGGATCACTAGACTTGATGGACATAACAACATGGAATATACACGCTCTAATTGAGCTACAACTTAGTTACATTAGAAAACAGTTACTTCTAGAACAACACCTCGTAACTCACAAAGATCTAGATCATTTCCTGAGAACTAAGAAGACAACTCAACAAACCTATCACATTTCCCGACTCTTCCATTTCTACATCATTCTAACATCATTTAACTTTGGATCTAGCAAGTGTCGAGAGGGATTAAATCTCTTTTCAATTTAAAAGATGTTTGCACCTCAAGAGATTTGATCCTTCTCGACGCGGTAAATCCAGAATTAAGATGAATATAGGTTGGTTGTATATATATATATATGAACAACGCTCATGTCGGTAGTCTAGGTGATATATTAACCCTTGTTGTGAAACTTGATATTATAATTTAGATCATAACCATATATGCATATAATCATTCATGCCAAATAATAGGATTATGGTTTACTTACTTTTTATATTCTAAGCTATATATATATATTATATATATATATGATTTATTCTCACATAAGAATACCATTGGCAAAACCATGGGTTGGCCCAAGAGGGTTGGTCTATTTATGGGTAAGTAAATTTGAAGAAGAGGAAGATGAATAGAAGGATACATTCCAATTTAATAGTGGAGAATTGGTAGATATTAATGTAGGGAGACATGCATAGTTAAGTTTTTTGATGACATGTTAGAGTCAGTAGATGTTTTTTTTTTTCACTACTGGTTCACGAATACCCATGGTCAGTGGGTCCGTTACGTCCAGGATTGAACAACGCTAGGGTGGACCCCACCCGAAGGGGGTCACACCCCTCGGCCTATTTACTGAATTGACCCCAAGAGCTTTCGGTTTTCGACCCTGTGACCTCCCATTGGCGAGGCCCTGGCTTGACCGATTGAGCTAACCCTCGGGGCTCGAGTCAGTAGATGTTAAAAAAGAATAAATTGACATAATATAATTTTCATGGGTGTTAAAGGTTATATTGCATGGTAGAATTGATTTGCTATCATTAATTAACAAATCAATTTATATTCATAATTTGAGATTAGAGGAGGATATTGAGGTACACGAAGCAAAATGGGCTCCGACATCTTTTCAATCCTAATATTTTAACCTATAAAACCAACTTTGAAGAACACAACCAATAAAGAGGGTGTTGTCTACCGAGGCATCAATTTCACTTGGACGGTAAAAAATCACTGAAATCTAGTCTTTTTTTTTCAAAAAATCTGATAGTAGGAGTGCTTGAATCATGTTTTTGGTGGTGGAAATGGATTCAACACCATAAAAAACCCTTAAGTCACCCAAAATCTTGAAGCTTGACAACTGTAGCCCGGATTTACAAAAAAATATGTCGGATTTTATCAAAATCCTGTCGAAATTTCCATTGTTTTCTAGGTACAAACAAAGCCTCATTACATTACGACAAGAAAGAGCACTTGCAGAAAATTCCAATAAGAGATTTGATGTGATTTCATCTCAAATCTTGTAAAAATGAATGGATAAGACCCTAAACAAGTTGAGTGTTACATTTTATTTATTTGAAGTTTGGTATTTCGTTAACGAGAGGAAGCATTACAAAAGAGTGTTCTCTATACCACTGGTCCGCTTGATGGGAAACCAAACCAGTGGCACAAATATATAGTCTTGAGGTTACAAAAGCCTCACTTAACTAGGTGATAAGCATATACAATGTAAATAGGTGATAAGCATGGATGTCTTGATCTATAGAACCAAACAAACTATAACAAAGAGAGTTCATAGACGAAAAAGAGAGAGGAGACTTTCACTGATCTACACTTAATTGCGAGAGGCTCCAACTTGCGTTCTAGTGGAACATAACCCTCGTATGGTGGCGAGTTTTTTGGAACCAAGACACCATAATGCTTGATCTCCTTAGCCATAGCGGGAGCTTTAAGATTGTGAAATCCAAAACCTTGAAGCTTCAAACCCCTGACTTTGGAGCAACTCTTTCCCAACCAACAAACTTTGGTACCACTAGCTCTCGAGCCACGAATAATGAAGTTGTGAGAAATTAGATTGCAGACTCTGGAACCCCGAAGAGCCAAGACTCTACTATCTAAAGCTTTAAGTTATTTTCCTTAGCCTAAGGAAAATAACTTTTAAACTCTTGCCCATGCCTATTGATGCACATTGACTAAAGGAGCAATTGGTCAAGAACTAGAGTAGAGGAACAATTATGATTTCCATCATTCCGCAATTGGATGGTGCCTTCCAAACATGATAAAATAGCTTTGTGACTACGAGAGACATAAGTGAGTCGAATATAGTGATGTCGGCTATGGTGCTTGGAGAAATGAATGAAGGCAAAAGTTGCTTGGGAAAAGACGAGCCATTAAAGTGAGGCTGGAGGACCGGCTTGAACCCTAAAGTGACCAAGTAGATGTTGGAGGGTGTTGAGGACGAAACAAGAGATGTAATGATACACAAATTCACCACCTTTGAGAGAACTAGAAAACACCCAAAGATGGTCTAACAGAGGTATGCATAGCGACTACGAGGATAATTGGCATGGTGGCTTAAGGGAGGCATAACCAGCGACACAAAGATGTATACCGTATTGTTTAACAGAAACACAAGCATATCTAAATAAGGAATCCACCTCACCATGACAATGCCCTCTGCTCGCAACTCAAGTATCCCATCTGAATAATAATTGATTGCCATCATTTGCCTGCAAGCGATGTTGAGCGAATATACCTCCACTGCAGGTTTATTAACATGCTATTCGATTAGGAATTTATTAGTGTGCCTATTGTCTAGATTAACTGTTGTAGAATCCATGTGGTTAGTGTGACCATATGTTCACATCATGATAATAACATTTTGAAATGTATTTTATATAGATGTGTCTTTTTGAAATATGCTATATGAACAAAAGGTTTTTAATAATATGTTTTTATTTTTATTTTTAATAATATGTACAGGAGGTTCTAAAATTTATATATGTTTGGTGATTTTTTATTAAAAAGTTGGCTTGTTAGTGTGTTAGAATATTGCTTAAATTATCAAGGTTTTTGTTCTTTAGTTTTATTAAATTATTTATAGTTTATATTTCTTGATCTTTGTTTTACAATCATATTTGCTTAATCTCAAATCTACATTTTTGGGAGGGTATTGTCTATTTTTTATTGTTTTTTTTCTTTTGAAACAATTGCTCTTTTAAGGATGTTGGTTTAGCACAAAGAGCTTCTGTTTTCTTGGGCATAGATAAAATCTCCAAGCTATGTATAAGGCAAGTGTTCCTTTGAAAAATCTATAGCATAAGTTTGCAAAGTTTGTGAGAACTAGAGATTGAGACCAATTTCACAATGTTCACACTATTGACGACCTTTTTTTATATGAAAGGGGCCTCTTGTCCCACAAATAGGGGGATCTTATACATCAATTTGATGTTTGACTAGTCCATGATCTTTAAAATTAATTATATTATTATTATTAGAAGTCTATAAGTCCATATTTTCACTTATATTTGTATATACACAAGTTTTTCTTATATGTCCAATATGAATTAATCGTTACTCTTCTTACAATTGTATATAGTGGATCTTCCATGAATATTATATAAATATATATATTGACTTTCTTAGACTTGGGTTCTTGGATTTTATTTTATATTTTTTAAGTTTGACTGGTGAGACATGTTCGAGGGGATTGAACTTCCAATCAAATAGATTCACAAGGGCTTGCCAACCTACCTTTTTCCAATTGTGTTACCACTTGCGGACAGGTTCCTGGATTGTTAGTATGTAATTGCAAGTGTAATAAGTGGGGAAGCTTTTAGATATCTAGTTCAAAGGAGAAGTTGTGATAGGACTACCCAACTAGACGAGCTTTAATAAAGAATATTTGCGAGAAGTTGTCTCAAACATGTTGTTATAATTTGTTTGACTGGAACATTTGTGGTTGGATCTCAACCAATCAACCCGTAAAGGCATTGATAACAACCCCATTGTTTGTTGATTTCTCTGATTTTGACGAAAAAATGAGACTTGAGTGTCCTCTAACATAAGCACAACCCCAAAATTTCATTTGTGCTCTATGTGTCCCTTCCTATATAGATACAATAGTAATCAAGCCTCCACTCATTTATTTATGGAGATTTAATACTCCCCCTACACCCTCTACCACGGACCCATCCTCATCCAATGATCAATAAAATCTTATTTGCCTCTATCACAACATCGCTCTTGAAATCTCCTAGGTACACCACTTGTTTTGGACCTTTGCACATATATAATAATTCCATATGTAATTCAAACCTTAATATATATCTAATGATGCCATGTGTAGGAAAAACTGGTCATTTTCATTTTAATTCGATACACTACCATGTAGAACAATAAAAATAATAATAATGAAAACTTCTTCTATCCTTATACATGGTAAACATCCCTTGATTCCCATGAACATTTTGCTCTAGTGATTTTGGAATATGGTACTTATAAATTTACAAGTAGTTAAGGTTCAATGCATATGGTTCTTAGGGTAGAACATGTTTTTTGCCTGCTAGTGATGACGTGTGAGTCTTTCTATGGATATAAGGTTTGGTTAGTCATTGGTATGATTTATACCAATAACTTCTCAGTTGTAGATTCCACATAAGGACTTAGATGGTGAATTCCATACTTGTTTTTCATGCAAAACACTAATAAATGCTGATTATAACAAAGAATGAATGTTGAAAGGTAAAAGTCTTTGAGATTGACTATTGGATTGGTAATACTATGAACTATGCTTTATGCATGTTGTGATGCTCTTAAAGGTAAGTGATGATTCATTTTTCATTATATATATTCCATAAATCACCGTTTTAAGAAATATTCACTTGACATGTGCATCTAAACTTTTGATTTTATTGTTTGCAAACCTGACATGACATTTGCATATGATCTATTTGCAGGTACAATTAAAATCACCTCTTGAAAACGTGTATGGAGTGATTTCACTCATCACATCTTAAAACTTAGGATGCACCAAATTAATATAACAAGTGTGGGCATCTTCAAAATTATTTAAGATTTTGGAGTTAAGAGTAAACTAATTTTGTAGCAAATGCATTTTTTGCAACAAACCTAATAAGATTGGATAGAAATTTCAAGTATGGACAAAATTTTATCATAAGCCAAGACTCACAAATAATGTAATAATGTTGTTAAGGGCTTTTCTGAATTCTATATTGACCTAAAGCATTAAACACTTGATTAGAATTCTGAATAAATAGAAACATGAACTTTAATACCATTGAATTTTGACGATTATAAGAATTACAATTTAGATGAGATGTTCTTAATGATTTCTCTTCAAAGAAATGATCTAAATCAAGAGTTCCCTTCTCTAAACTATCAACTATGCATTATAACATGATCATTTATCACATAAATACAAACAAACACAAACTAAAATAAATAAATAATAAAAATAATACTATTTTTTTTGTGTAAGCTTGGTAGTACTTCCCTTTTCTATTAATTATCTATAAGCAGGTAAGAAAATATATCTGGTTGCCTCAACCTTCCCGAAGGAAACTAGGCCTGTTGGCCACCAATCAACATAAGAACCTGTCCAAAATTTAAACAGTTTGATCCTTATCATCCATGCTAAGTTTGCGATTGTATCTACTATATACTTAATGCTTTGACTTGTAAAGTAAATTCTATCCGTCATAATAACAAAAATTAACTTTCTACTACTATACATCAGTCATCAGATGACTCGATAGGGGTCAAGTCCTTGGCATTTGACCTGGGCACTTTGTTTTGCAACAAGGTTTGGATCTGCTTTTCCATTCTCCCAAAACGACGGTTCTGGTGATATTGTTGTTCCTGCATAGCCCGGATTTCCTTTAAACTTGGTTCCTCCTACCTTGCTTCCTCTGGTTCTTCTCTATCTCTGTATGTTATCATTGCCCTTTCCAACAAATTCTTCATGACACAGTACTGCTGGATGGTCTGCCTGAACAATGTTTGGTGACCTCTAGTATGTCTCGGGTCAATAAGTAATGGCTCCCGGTCTTCCATTGGAAGTTCTTTGTTTGCCGCATTGGCATTTAAATCTACCTCCCATGTCGATATTATTGCTTTTACATGTGTTGAGCTGCCTACATGGTAAGCATGTAGTAAGTTCTGAATACTTTCTTCGTCCGTTTTTCTTCCCCTTTTCCTCTCGGTTTTGCTCGCTGAAGCCACCAGACCCTTCATTTTATTCTCTGCCTTCTTACATGTTCGTTGACCTCCTTTTCTTCCCTGTCTCGCTTCTGCTTTCACCATCTTTTCCTCTAGCAATTCCTTCAGTCCCCACCCCTCTCACATTCTTACATGTTCCTGATGCTGGAGCACCGGGGACTGAAGAGTATATGAGTTAACTAAACCTGTAATGTTAACATAAGTGCATACATTAAAACCAATCCAAATTTATTTCATAACATTCTGTCGTTTCTTATAATTCTTCTTTACAACATTCAAAATCCAATTTTTTTCTCGGCAACCCAGTGGTCCCCAATTCTCAGCAACAATAGGGTTATCACTTCCCTCCTCAGCTCTAAGACCCCCTTGGAGACCATCAAATGAGATCCTTGTAGTGGTACCTCTCCACTTTTAGGAATTGGCCGACAAGGATTTGGGATTCCAACACCGGGAAAGCAGGGTTTTGGCTCCGATTCTGCCACCAAGGTAGATCCTCTAGACTTGATATAACGTTATATAATAATAATATATATAAAGTTATATAATAATAAAAATGGTTGAAAATATAAAATTAATAATAATAATTTTTTTTTTTTTTGTTTTCTTTCTAATTTGCAAAACAAATTTAATGGTTATTTTACTCTCAACCAACATTCAACTTGATAATTAATTTTCCCTTTTCCTATAGGAAAATGTTGAAAATTATAATTATATATATAAAATAAAACTTTTATATATATACCTTTTTTCTCAACCTGATATTTAATTTTCCCATAGTCCTATATGAAAATGTTGAAAATCATATATATATTTATACATATAAAATCATATACAACTTGAGTGGGCATAGTGGTTAAGCGAATGTGTTTCCTTCTAGGAGGTCACAAGTTCAAAACTGGAGGGGGGGTAGAGTATGTATGCCTTCGTAGACTTAGCAGTCAAATCACAAACAAGGCGGTCTCATACACCAATGTGGTGTAGGGCTTGGCCGCGACCTTAAAATTGAATAATAATAATAATAATATATTTTACAATGATAAAACTTATTCATATATATATATACAGACACCTTTCTCTATCTTCCCCATGGTTGTATAGTTTTTAGTAGGTGAGAGAATAACCATTATGAACAAAGTGGCCTCTGCCTTAATCTTACATGCCAACCAAAAGGTGTCCAAGTTTCACTGATTTCTGTTTTTGGGAAACATACAATGTATAAAACGACCATCAGTGTTGCGATAATTAAAACATGAAGTACCATATCTCTATCAGATTATTCTCTCATTTCGTGTAAGGGACCTTCTCACCTCTATCGTCCATCTAGTAACGATTTATTTTTTTTCAAAATGGATTTCATTAGATATTCAAAATAGCATGGTGTACAAAAATTATCTCAACAACCCCCGTTCCCTCTGAAATTTTTTTGAGATTGGGGGCTTGAGAATACCAATATAGACAATTTACATATATTATTTCTAGATGGCTCTGAGGCCTTAGCATAATATGCGAGACACAAAAAGAAATTAGAACTAATGGAAGCAAATCAAGGAGGGGGATGGGGGGAAATTACAGGGGGAGCTGCAAAGTAACCCACGTAATCATGAACGTGGAAGTCAATATGCTCCACGCGTGCCTCTAAGCTGCGGATATGGTCGTTTGTGCGATGTTGGCTACGTCATAGGTTGTCCGGCTACTCCAAGATGGTGTTTTCGCTGTATTGAATCAATGATATAGACAACAATTTCATTGCGGTCTTCATATATGTGGTCCTAGAGAATGTTAATGTTAATTTGAATGTGTCGCAACTACTCAGTAATCGATTCCATAGAGGCAGGAGCTACTAGGCGACCAGGTGAGTTAGCAAGGCAGAGCACCTCAGCTTCCTCTGTTTCTTGACTGGAAGAGGTAGCAGAGGACAAGTGATGTCCTAGTACCATAAGACCTGTCTCGGCCTGCTACCCCCAACCGCTGTGAGGGCGGCCCTGCTGGCAAGGCATTTTGTTGTGCCCAGATTATGGCAGCTTGCAATAGGGGGAGCCCATAGAGAAACTTGTCAAATAACTACAAAGAAAATAGTAAAAACTCGACCCGTAGAGCCACAATCCCAAGAAAGGATGAGCCACAATCCAAATACTTTTTCCAGGATAGCGAGAGAGGCTCCAAATTAACCAGCCCAGGTGTCAGAGCAGAGTACCTTTGAGAAACCACCCAATTGTTGCGGATGAACATGATCCCCACCCACAAAAGCTGACCAAGAAATTTTGAAGTCCTTCAGGCCAAAGGAGAGACCCGACCTCTGAACATAAATTACCAAAAACCACATAAAAACCACACACTTGTAAATACCTGTGGAGGTCCACTCGAGTGGGAGAGGATCCAAGAGCTGGCGGAGAGATGAAAAGTCCTTATTTCCACCAGAAGTGAGGGAGTAGGACCAAACCACGACTATTTGCGTACCAGGGTCCTAAGGGTAGACTAGGAGACCAATATCAAACCACTTCAAGCTACTATATGTGTCATCTTCCTTCCTCACCCAAGGCCAGAGCCCAGTGAGGTTCCATAGACACAACTTGACCTCTATCCAAATCCTTACCACCCAAACTCATCACCAAAAATGTCGAATTGAGGCAAGACATGCACCTAGGTTCGCTTATATCCTTAGGGCGCTTGAGGAGGAGTGACACGATTGTGGAGTAATGATCGAGTCTTGTCATTGCCGCAAAGTTAATGGGCCCATGGAAGGGAGGTAGTCTCGGATGGCTGGTCACATGCCAAATGTACTGTCGCATGCACAACCCCATCAGGCGACCCATCTAGTAACGATTGAAAATAAATCTAAAATATTTTATTAAAAATATTGGTTGTCTCATTGCAAGTACATATATAATTATGCAAATAGTAGGCTAATTAATATAAGGCAAAGATAGTAACTTCCACCTAACAAGATATTTCTTCCTACCAACTATAACTGACCACTAAACTAAAACTAGTCGAGATCCATCTCACTTTGAATCTACTAAGGGCCGAGAGGGATCAAATCTCTTTTCACTCTAAAAGAGGTTTGCATCTCTAGGGATTTGATCCCTCTCAACACTTGGTAGATCCAAAGTTAAGAGGAATATAGGTCGTTTATATATAATATAATATATATATATTATATATATATATAATATATATATATATATATATATATAAATAATATATATATATATATAATATATATTATATATATATATATGATTTCTTCTTACATAAGAAATACCATTGGAGAAACCATGGGTTGGCCAAAAAACGCTAAATTGACTATTTTGATTATTGATTTTATTTTATTTTATTTTAAAATTTTATGTAATTTGATCGAGTCAAAATGTTAACAGGATAGGACAAGACATTGCAACATCTCTTCCATACTAGTCTGGAGAGCGCCTCTCAACACACTTATAGAAAATGAACACTTTCCAGTATACTCCCAAAAATTTCGAAAGCTTATGTTCCATACAATTAAAGTTTTATAAGAGAGGATCAAATTATCCCAATCATTGCTCCATATCTGCTTCCAGCAAGCAAGTTTATTTTTGCAAGGGATGTTGGAAAGTTGCACAAATAGATTTAGGCAAAGAAACCCAAAGATGCTTGAAGAAACTCTTATCTTGCATTGATCCTGAATAATGACAATCCCAAGAGGTGAAGTACTCACTTATTATGTTTGGCCAAAACAATCCATCCTCTAGAGGATGAAAAGAATTTTTTCATATTGAATGAAAGAAGGGACATTCCAAGTACAAATGAGAGATAGAATCTTCCTAAGAAGAACAAAGAGGGCATTGAGAAGGACCAATTATTCCCCTTTTTTTTTAGATTTTCAACAATTAAGATCTCTTGATGCAAAATTTTTTAGCAAAATAATATTTTCCCATATGTGAGATATTGGAAGGATTACTTGTGGGAAAAGTAGTTGCAAATATCCTTGTTTGACATAATATTCAAAGGCTTTCTATCCTCTTGTGTCTAAGAGCATAACTAGCAAGATTGTTTTCTAGCAAGCAAGTTAATTTTAGCAATGACGATGACACACTTTAATGATCCTATCCTTTCTAGCTACCTTTATGCAACCAACAAGAGATTTCATCCACTGAATGTTTACCTTGAGAGGAAAATTAGTCTGATAGAGGCCTAAATTATAGATTTTGGGCTAGTAGAGGGTTGTTGGGATTCCATTGCTCCATATATTTATCTTCATCTCACTGCCTAGAATCCAAGTTAGATGCTCCCTAGTGAGAAAGATGGATAATGGTACAAGCTTCCAAATGGGGGAACCTCCCCAATCATATATGGGATCCAAACATTGTTGTTGATCCCTATATAAGTATTTCAATTTAAGAACCTTCTTCCACCAATCATCAAACTGAGGTATCAACCTCCAAACAATTTTTTCCCCAATTGTCATGTTCACTGGTGATGGACCTATGATACCTAAGACACCATGCGATTTGGGAGTGCAAACAATGAGCCATTCGACTGAATGAACTTTTTTGATGTTAGATTTTCCTCCTTTCCATAGAAATTTGTGGATCTCTAGAGACATCTGCTTTTGAATTCCTAACGGAGCTAAAAGGGTTGAGAATTGAAATAAGGGAAGTATTGAAAAAACAACTTGAATAAGAACCACATGTCTAGTTGGACAAAAGAGGATCCTAGGTTAGAGGCCCTTTTCAAGAGAAGATGGAAGATCTTATCAATAAATTGGGCTTAATAGATATCAAGCCTTAAGAAAACAAATATATGTGGAGTAATAAAAGGATAGTCCCGTGTCACATAGTTGTGAGACTTTATCGCTTTCTTGTAACCAATTCTTTTTTAAATCAAAATATGATAGTTTCCTCTAAAATATTTTCTTGGGATGGTTCAAGTCATTGTCTTATTTCTTTAGAAATCCAACTTGCAGTGGATGATGGTGCTTTACGTTTCATATTTAATCCATTATGGCTTCATAAGCATGGACTTCAGGAAGTTGTTTAGCAAGCTCGAGGAAATGGATAAAAAGTTCTACAATTTTTATTTGGGAATAGAGAATTAAGGATCTAAAAGTGGTTTTAAAACAATGGGCCAAGAAAAATGCTTTAAATCTAAAAAATCAAGCTCTTATTCATAAAAATTAGCTAGAGGCAATGCATCAACAAATGGAGTAGCTCCCCATATCCAAGAAGCTCTTGATGGAGGAAAAGACAACTTTTGATAAAATATAACAAGGCTCTTAGAGAAGAAGAGGAAGAATGGAAACTCAAATCTCATAGATTACGGCTTCAAGTAGGAGATAAATATACATTTATTTTTTATTTTTATTTTTATTTTTTTTATCACGCCACAAGGAGAGCCTAATATTATAAATTTAATCTATGTGGATGGGAAACTAATTTCAATTTTTTCACAGGTCAAAAATAGGTTGTTCATCGCTTCCATTCTCTCTATGAACAGAGTACCCAAGAGGAGAACATTGCATGTGATAGGTTGGAGAATATTCCTCATCTTGTTTCCAAAGAGGATAATGAGGCTTTGTTATGCCATATTATAGAAGAGGAGGTATGTGATGTCTTACTTTCTTTCAAGCCAGATAAAGATCCAGGTCTAGGTGGCTTCTAATCACATTTTTATTAGCAATGTTGGGGTATCATTAAATTTGACCTTTGCAAAATGATAGATTATTCCATCAAGCATAAGAATGTTAGAGGGGGTATTAACTCATCCTTTCTTACTGTGGTACAAAAGAGGTCATATCTTCGTCCTTCTCTCATTTGAAACCTACCACTCTTTCTAATATGTCCTACAAATTGATTTTTAAGATTCTATCATTGTGAATCAAACCTGTCTTATCAAAGTTGATATCAAAAAACTAGGGAGGATTTTTGGGCAATAGACAATTTGTGGGTAACATTGTCCTTGGCCAAGAAGCGATTTGTTCAAGTAAAGCTTTAGGTGAACAAGGGATGATTACTAAAATTGACATGGCTAAAACTTTTAACTGAGTTCGACATAAGTTCCTCTTTGAAATGATGAGAAAATTTAGGTTTGAAGAACATGTATTGTAGTGGGTAGCAAATTGAATTTCAAGCCCTTGGATATCTCCCTTGGTCAATGGGAGACCTACGAGATTTTTTGAAGAGTCAAGAGGCCCGAGACAAGGTTGTCCTCTTCCCCTTTTCTTATTCATCATAATGGAAAATTCCTTGAGCAAAAGGTTTGACCTTGAATTGTGAAGAGAAAGGTTTCCAGGTATCTACTTTGGTCCAAATATTAAAAATATTAATCATGCTCAATTTGTTGATGATACGTTATTATTGAGGGGTGACTTAGTTATTATATGTTTTACATTTCTTTCAGTTATGGATAAATTTATTCAAGTCTCTAGAGGGTAGATTAACAAAGGTAAAAGCCAAATATATTCATGGAATGTGAACAAAGCACTCTTGGCCCAAATAAAACATATTATAAGATTTCCAGCAGTAGACACTTGGTAAGAGTGTAAGTATTTTGGTATTCCTATATGGCTAAATTCCAACTCTTATAAATATTGGGCTCCACTTATTTCTAAATTCAAGTCTAAATTTAATGAATGGGTAGCTTCTTGGATTAATCCAACTGGACATGTGGTTCTTATTCAAGTTTTTTTTTTAAAACTTCCCTTGTTTCAATTCTCAACCCTTTGAGCTCCATTAGGAATTCAAAAGCTAATATCTCAAGAGATCCACAAATTTATATGGCAAGGAGGAAAATCTAACATAAAAAAAGTTCATCCAGTCAAATGGCTCATTGTCTGCACTCCTAAATTGCATGGTGTCTTAGGTATCATAGGTCCATCACAACATCAACAAATTGAGCATGATTAATATTTCTAATATTTGGACCAAAGTAGATACCTGGAAGCCTTTCTCTTCACAATTCAAGGTTGAACCTTTTGCTCAAGGAATTTTCCATTATGATGAATAAGAAAAGGGAAAGAGGACAACCTTGTCTCAGGCCTCTTGAATCTTTAGAAAATCCCATAGGTCTCCCATTGATCGAGGGAGATATCCAAGGGCTTGAAATTCAAGCTGCTACCCACTACAACACATGTTCTTCAAACCTGGATTTTATCATCACTTCAAAGTGGAACTTATGCCAAACTCGGTTAAAAGTGTTAGCCATGTCAAGTTTAAAAATCATCCCTTGCTCACCTCAAGCTTTACTTGAATGGATCACTTCTTGGCCAAGGACAATGTTATCCACAAATTGTCAATTGCCCACAAATACTCCCTAGTTTTCTAATATCAACTTTGATATGAGAGGTTTTATTCACAATGATATAATCTTAAAAATCAATTTGTAGGACATATTAGAAAGAGAGGTAGGTTTAAAATGAGAGAAGGATGAAGATATGACCTCTTTTGTACCAAAGTGAGAAACAATGAGTTAATACCCCCTCTAACATTCTTATGCTTGATGGAATAATCTAACATTTTGCAAAGGTCAAATTTAATGATACCCCAACATTGCTAATAAAAATGTGATGAGAAGACACCTGGACCTGGATCTTTATCTGACTTGAAATAAATTAAGACATTACATACCTCCTCTTCTATAATATGGCATAACAAAGCCTCATTATCCTCTTTGGAAACAAGATGAGGAATATTCTCCAACCTATCACACACAATATTCTCCTCTTGGGTAGTCGGTTCTTCATAAAGAGAATGGAAGAGATGAACAACCTCCTTTTTGACCTATGAAAAATTTGAAATTAGTTTCCCATCCACATGGATTGAATTTATATTATTTTTCTAGGCTCTCCTTATGGTGTGATAATGAAAAAAAAATGTATTTTTATCTCCTCCTTGAAGCCATAAGCTATGAGATTCAAGTTTCCATTCTTCCTCTTCTTCTCTAAGAGCCTTGTTATATTTTATCGAAAGTTGTATTTTCCTCCAACAAGATCTCCTTGGAAATGGGGAGCTACTCCATTTGTTGATGCATTGCCGCTAGCTAATTTTTATGAATAAGAGCTTGGTTTTTTTAGATTTGAAGCAAATTTCTTGGCCCATTGTTTTAAAACTACTTTTAGATCCTTAATTTTGTATTCCCAAATAAAAATTGGAGAACCTTTTATCCATTTCCTCAAACTTGCTAAACAAATTCCCGAAATCCATGCTTATGAAGCCATAATGGCTTAAATATGAAAGGTAGGGCCATCATCCACTACAAGTTGGATTTCTAAAGAAATAAGGCAATGATCTGAACCACCCCAAGAAAATATTTTAGAGGAAACTATCATATTTTGATTTAAAAAAGAATTCGTTGCAAGAAAGCGATAAAGTCTCACAATTATGTGACACAAATCTATCCTTTGATTGCTCCACATATATTTGTTTTCCTGAGGCTTGATATCTATTAAGCCCAATTTATTGATAAGATCTTCCATCTTCTCTTGAAAAGGGACTCTAACCTAGGATCCTCTTCTATTTTCCCATGGATGGAGAGTAGTGTTAAAGTTGCCTCCTAAAAGACAATCTTGGCTCCAATTTGAGTCCTCTAGCATTTGCAGGGAAGAAAAACATTCTATTTTTTCTTAATAATGTCTTACTTATAAATACTAAAGAAAAACATATCTTTTGAGAATGTAAATTCAAAATTGTAATCGTGATCCAATGAACATTGCATTGACAAGGGGGAAAGTGAAAGTGAAGAGAAGACCACATAATGCACGAGACTTTACTATATGAAGTTCACATCGTTTCCATAAATTTGAACATTTCCAAAGAACATCTTGTTCCTCCAATTTAGTCTCCTAGAAAAGGAGGACCAAGGCTTTTTATTTTTTAACCAAGCTCTTAACTTCAACCATTCTTTTCTCTTATCCTAATCCTATGCAATTCTAGTAGAGGACTTTCATCATTTTCTTGTGGATTTAGAGCCCCCTTGTATAGGGGTAGTGCCAACTTATATATATACATATATATATATATATATATATATATATATATATAATATATATATATTCGCTTGATCATATTTAGGAAAGTTGTTTCTAATGATGTTTGGGAAATCAACTCTTTATCTTTCTCTGCATGTGTGCTTATCACATCCTAATTTATTTGTTGGCCCACTTTCCTGTGTGATTTTTTTGTATTTTCCCTTTCATGTACCAATCCAAAGGAGAATGTCCTTGTAAGATTATTTTATTTTTGGGGGAGTGAAAGAATTATTCCTCCTCCATTTTGGCTTCTTCTTACACATCAATATGGATATCCTCTAAGGGAGGCATCTCAACATTTTGGCCCTCAGAGCTTGCACACTAAAAGTTTTTCATAAGAATCTCCGAATGAGTCGAATATGGAATTTCCCAATCTTCATCTAACAGGTTCAAGGCTTCAAATTTATTCTCTCCTAGGCCCCTGAGCTTACTTGAGGAAGATCCTTTACCTGTACCGACCAATTTTTTTGGAGAAGGGGTAGATTTAGATCTGGATCCACTGAATTCCTAAGGTTTTGCAGTTGCACTCTGCTTTAGAGCTCCCTTTATTCATTTTAGCTTTTTCCACTAATCACCCTCTTTATTATTTTTTGGGTATCTTCCATATTTGGACATCTACGAGCAAAATCTCCATATTCATGGAAGATATTACATTTGGATGGTAGCTGGTCATAATCTACCTCTTGATGATGAATCCAATTATTTAGCTACAAATTGGTTGCTATTTTTAGCCCCTTATCTAGATCCACTTCAACACAAGTTTGAGCATAAGATCACATTCCATATCGTGGCTCAACCCAATCAATATATTGACCCAAAGCATTACTAATATTCCTGAAGGTTTCCTCATTCCAACAATGAATAGGAAGATATGGTAGCTTAACCAAAATTAGCACAACTGATGGGACATCATTTTCTGGGTTAAAATATGGACTCCAATGATCCAAATACAAAAATTGATCTCCCATGAAGTAAGGCCTATTGTGAAAGATCATATCATGATCCTCTTGTTTTCAAAGAGGAAGGTGAAACAACCCTTTTTGTAGAAGGATAATGAGAGTTGTCCCTCTAGCATGGAACTCCAATGTTTATCCACCAGTTGATTTAGAAAGCAGGGCAATGTCCAAAGTCCCATTAAATATCCAATAATACCCATTTAAACAAACCTAAGGGCAATTGCTCCTGAATGATTGACATGTACAACGATTTTCAAGACATCATCCAACCTTCTCACAAATTGGGTTGCCTTCGATCTTTGAAATCTGGTGCTATTGGCGACCAAGCACTAAAGGCAACAATATTAGGAGCAAGAGGCAGAGGAGGAGGTTCTATACCCTTGGAGCAATAATCCATCATCAAAAACAAATGGGTGATGCTTCTAGGGTTTTGCAGAAAAAATAACTACAAAATTTTTAGATCTATAGATCTTTATAAACAGGTGTTGTATAGCGATTAAATTTGTTGCATACATTTTAAAAATAACATTAGAAAAAAAATAGATGTAATTTACATCCTTTACCTTGGTTAAGTGTCTTGGTTTGTGGTTTTCAATGTGATGTGAAAAGGTTGGTTAACAAATAGATACAAGACAAAAACCTTGCAAGCAAGCACCTGCTATAGTTACTAGTTTGAAAGTTAGAATTTGTTGGAAAATCATTTAACTAAACATTCGTCAACCATGGTAGTGCATGGATAACACGTGGAGTGGAATAATACATGGTTGTAAAAAAGTTCATGACAATGGTTAGAGTTTAGAAGGTATTGAAACTGAGTGGCATATATTTCTCTCTATGTCTATGATAGCAACTGAGCAATGTTTCGTCAACTTATTGAGCCTACTACTATGGAGACTTCATTCATCTTGTTATCTCATTATTCGTTGTGTTTAAATATTAGGTAAGCATGTAAAGGAAAAAAGAGGAAGCAAATATGGATTGATTATGTGCCTCTCTACCGATGAACATAGTATTATGCTTCAAATTGAGTATTTTCAAGCTTGTGGCATCTTTGTTGTAATCTAATTTGAGATATGTAACATTGAATGCATTACTAGATCTATGATTGGAGATAATGAAATTGGTTTGATGTCACCCACTCATGGAATTATTCACCAACAAACCTCGTTTTTATTTGTGTGGGTTTTTATATTGAGTCAAAAAATTAATTAAGCTAACCTAGCAATTGGGTTATACTAATCTATATTTGGTTCCTTATCTATTTTGAAGCCTTGATGGTTAAACAGTATTATGTATTTGGTTCTTTATCCATTTCAAGCAATACTAGTTATGTTTCTTACAAAGTAAATATACAATCATATGTTTTTGTAAACTCAATGTTGTGATGTCAATGCCATCTTTTTTATAGTTGGTCGACCTAAAGATATAGGACCAAGAGCTATAAGAAATGGACATGAAAATTTAGTGAGTTAGGATCCATTAACCATTTTGGGTACAAGATTGATTCATGCAACACAAGTAGATGTTTGTGGAAAATTGAAGTTAAGGTTGATAATATTTAGGTGTGACATTGCTCTTAGTGTTGTAGATTCAACAATAAGGGAATTTGATACCAATTCCTTTAGGAGGGATTTGAATAAAAAATATGATTATAACAACAAGGGATTTAGTCGCAGTGGAGAAAATCTTAGGCCAATGGCCAAAGAGTATATTGATAAGTGCACCAACTCTAGTATGTGAATATTTTCACGTTCGTTTCTAGCTTAAATGTTTTGAAGCATTGTATATGATTTGTTTTATAGGTTCTCAAAAAATATTTAAGGTTTCGTTCTATTTCCTGCACTAAGTATCAGTTGTGACACTGATTTAGACAATCAATGATTGAAGGAAAACGTGGTCGATTACAAAAGGGAAGCTATGAAGGAGATCATCCCCAACATTTACACTATGATGAGAAAGGATCACATATTTATGATGAAACCACTAATCTTGAAGACTAGTACTTATTCAAGGTAGAATGAGTGTTTCTTGATTTTTGTATGCTTTCTATGCTATAAAACAATGAATGATTTCATATTGTTATTATATTATTTTTGTTTATATTTATTATTATATTAGGATATGAAGATTTGTAAGATTCACAATACTACAATTTTACACACACACACATCAATTGGGTTCATCTTAGGTGGCCCAAAGGAATGATTGTTATCCTCACCACTCAAGATCAATTCTCGTAAATGACATAATAGTTTTTCTTGTAATTATTTTAAGTTTTTTCGAGTTTGAAAAATCCTTCAAAAATCGAAACATATATATCTTCATATAGAATATAAAACATTATATATATATATATATATATATATATATATATATATATATATATAATTATAATTATAATATTATCATTCCATAAAGTGACTTGTGAAATACGAACATTGAGAAATGAAATATAAAATTAATATAGAAAACTCCAATATTAAATAACCTCTTCCATCCTAGAAGTTCGCTACCACCTTCAAAAATAAGAATTCAAATTGTTAAACTTGTAAGATAAAAAATAGTTTAAATATTAAACGAAAAAAGTCAAATATCTATGCTTTCAAAAACATGCATAAATATATGTTCAACAATAAACTAGTATGTAATTGGCAATTGAATGCAATATACCATGTCATAACTAGTATAAGAAGACTGCATGCAGCGATAGTCCCCACTGCATAGGTAATTTTGTCTCACATTTTCCAATTTCCAAGGAAACAAAGAAATATTTTCTAGATTATGTTGTTTGAAAATTTGACAAATTTTAATTAAATTAAATTAAATATATAATATATTGTTTGTTTATTATAAAAATCATGATTTTTTTTTAATGAATGTTTAATTTTTATATTTATGAGCATTTGTTTTTTTACATTGGATCTAACCCAACGAATGCTAATGTTACTTTCACTTATAACAATGGTTTTCTAGAATTCCCTGAATAGAAGGATGTAAGAGATGTAAATCAACAAGATGCATATTTTCAACTCGATAATTTATGATTTATGTTGGGGCCAAGGTGAAAAAGGTGAAATTTTTGAAATTTTAGATAAGTATAGATAAATCGTGTGGAAAGGAGGAAAAAGGGAATATTGTGTGCAACATAGAATCATACATGCATATCACATAGATGTTTGACACACTGCACAAATGTGCACTAGAAGAAATGAAAAGCACAATGTAACAGAAAGATGTGGCTATCAACATTACACTCTCTAATAGTATGGGTTAGTTACTTAAGGTCAAGCAATTGGTTGTGATTCGACACATTATGTAAATTAGATAGTTGCAATTTTCCATGAGAGTGGACAAATCATTAGGGTGAGTTGGACGAAGATTCCCATGAGTGTGATGCTAGAGGTTAAGTTATATAAAGAGCTGCTACTGCTTCTATTATGATTCCTCATGCTTTTCTGAATAATTCTTGGTTCTATTTTGATTCTCATTCTGCTAATTGTATATGGGTTTAGTTAGAAATTATAAAATTAATTGTGATGTTCTATCATGACGGTCTTATTTTTCCCATCAGGGCATATTATGCTCCATGTAATCTGTATTATTGATATTTGATGCTAATATGAACTATTCATGGATTTTGTGCCAGTTTGTATCTTGTATAAAGAGTTGGATAAATGAATGAAATACAGAGTCATTGCAGAGCTTTTGATGAAGATCTTGTGTTGAGATTTTGTAGTTGAGGTATGATGCCAATAATGGTATCATTGCATGAATGAAAATATGTTCTCCTATTCTATGTCAGATTGATTTTTGTGCTTGTATATTGAACTCATGTTGAATGGTTACTTTACTAATTATGCAACATTTTTACACAAAATTCATGTGCGTCATAGTTCATTGGGAATATTATAACACACGTTGTGAAGGATTTTGAGTGTAATTCCAAATGGTTATATCTGTGATGTATGTTGAATTCCATAGCTTGAGGTGGATTGTTTGGAACCAAATTCATCTATGTTTTTCATTTCCCTTACAAAACCTTCAAAGTTTATATCAAACCTATTATCATACCTAGGATAAGACCTCACTCGTTCTCAGGCATTGAAAAATCTCAGTGTCTAAGGGGGTTTTATTAGCTTAACTCTGAACCCTGGGTCACCCCTGTGTGCCAAAAAATGGTTCCGTTGCTGGGAGCTTGAGGCAATTTTCGAAGAGGGGATATGGAGACCGACGAAATAAGAGATAGAATAGTGGTTGCAAAAAACACGATATGATTTTGTGGTAGAACAATCAAGGAACCTATGTCTCAATCCAAAGGAATGGATATAGAGGTATAGTTTTATTGAATTTCATGAGATTTTCTTTGTTGAGTTTCTTATTATTGTGTGGGAGTGGTTGAAGAAGTAGGTAGAGTGATGATGACTCTGGAGCTTTCCAGACACATACAACTAGACACCATATCTACTGCATAGGGTGAATATCGTGAATAATACAGTTTCTAGAGATGTTGAATTTTGGCTAGCCTATGTTTTATAAGGTTACGTAGTTGAGTTTGCAGTGGAATATGCTCAAAATTTTAGAGCAACTGAAGATATTTCTTCTATGGACTGTGTGGTGATTATTTGAAAATATCACCTACATGGAAAAAGATGTTTCTATGTGAAAAGGCATGATGTCACTAGAGTCTAACGAGTTAAGCAACTAAATTTTTGTGCGATGTGGGGAACCAAGGAGCTAATTAGAGGATGACCTAAGCCAGTGAAGGGACAATGGATGTAAGGAGAGGACAAAAAGAGAGTTTTGCATTGGGGAAGAGTTGAAGTTTCAAAGGAAAAATAAGGAAAGATGCCAAGAAAAAGAAAGGTTATGGGAGATGTAGCCGATTCAATGTAAGGACAAGACTTTCAGAGGGGTAAGATATCTCCCAAGAGAAGTTGGTGTGTTAGTGGTGTAGTTAGTGCAAAAACGATGGAGACACACATTGTCATTGAAAGGGAGTGAGGTGAGAAACAAAGTTGGAACCCTATGCTGTGGGATGAGATATGTATGTAGTTTGGGTAGCAGAAAAATAAATATGACAGAGCTTGTTTATGATAGAAGACTTAGAAAGGAATATGTCACACGGGATCAAAGTATGCATAATAGGGAAGAGCTAGATCTCTGGGAGGATTTAGAAGGAGAGAGAGAAGATAATAGTGTAGAGGAGAGAGAATAGGAGTTCCTACACTAGGAGTCAAGGATGATGTCGTGGAGAGATCCCTACACCCATGAAAAAGGAGAGAGCTATAATGAAAACAATGATATTAGGGAAGCACACAATAAAAGTATCGGTGAAGAGGAGACAAAGGAGAAAGAATACCAACTTGACATATAAGATTTGTTGTATCCCATTATACATGCCCTAGCCATCCCCTGGATTAAACACATGACCCCACAAATTCCTTTGGGATTAGAGGTAAATTCTTCATTATTTATTAGATTTTCTTAGTCACCAGAGTCAGTTCATAGAAGGCAGTTAGACAATGGGAGTGAAAGTAGTCGAGAAGAATTATAGTCTATAGGAGGAGAACATAAAGTATCATAATGAGAAGCCCCAAAAGTTACCCTACCTTCGATAGATAATTTGAATTGTGAGTAGGAAAACATAGGATGACAGACAATGGATATTGTTGATACTACATTGAGGTTGCCAATTTTCCATGGAATTGGGATAGAGGATCCTAAGCAACATTAGTTTGTATGCAAGGTAGTCTAGATAGTTGAGCAAACTCCAAACAAGCAGACAAAGATTTCACAATTAGAGACAACTTTTTGAGATTGCACACTAGTGTGGTATATGAAATATGAGGCTTAAACACCCCCAGAACAGTTGAGGACTCTGCCAAATATTAAGTAGGTGATGTTGAAGGAATTCCAGAAGCCAAAATCTAAGTCACAATGCATGACAAATATTAAGGAGATAAATCAAAATGGTTGTGATTTTTTGTGGGATATGATCAATGATTCAAGGTATTGATGGATATATTTACATTTAAGATTCTTGTCGCACAAGACCATGAATGGTTTAAAGTATGATTGTTTCCACACATTATGATTCCACTGACACAATAGAAGGTAACCTACTAGCCCATAACATTGGAAATAGAAATGGTATTGGAAGCTACATCTTCAGGTGGAGAAAGAAGTGTAGGTATAGCACAAGTGCAGTCACACTTGTATACTCTGACCTTGTAGTTGTAAGATTTAACAAAGGGAAAGGAGAAGCATGAGGAGGTTTGGTGCACCATATGAAAAAAAAGCTCACCACCAAAATGAGTGCCTCACAATGATAGAATACATGACTATGGGAGTAACAAATATGTTAGCCAAAGGGAGAGGACTATGGTGTGAAATATGTCAAATATATGGTCACTTTCATACTACATGCCCCATGATGTAAAATTATCAGAGTTCAACACATAACACATTTTGTAACTTTTGTAAGTCCATCAGACATGATATTCACTCATGTTGTGCATTGGAGTTTATGCACTAAAGAATGCCTGATGCTTATGGTGTGTAGGAAATATATGGAGGTGATGTTGGTGTGCAAACTTATCAAACTAGAGACTATAATGCACCATCCAAAGGAAAAGGTCAAAATAGAAGAGGACAATGGCCACTTGCAATAGGATGAGGAGGTTATGGGCATGGAATATGAATAGTTATTTTTTACAATTGTGGATAAATGAGACATATGGCCTGAGACTGTTCGAACCTTTGCATTAATTTCACATATTACAGATAGTTAGACTGTGCTACAAAATATTTCCCACAACTGTTAGCAAAGTGGCAAGAGAAATGAGGGTTGAACATGTAAGTTATCATAACTGAAGCTTGACATGACTACCCTCAAGTGTGTGCAGTAATGAGAGGAGGGACAAAAATAAGTATGGATGTTATGAATCAACTAGAGCAACCTCATCATTGGGTTCAGAAGGCTACAAAACATCCTTCAAAGTTTGATCCTATTAGAGAGAAGTAGCCATACTAGGAGGCAAGGAATACTTTTTTGGAAGCTACATGGGGTATGTAAAGTTTAATAATGTAACCATATAGGGCACTAATTTATTATCATCTTCTTCTTATCTATGTTGAGCTTCCACTAGAGGTAACTCAAAGGAAGGTAAGCCCCATGCCATATTTTCTTAAGTTTTGTTTGGATTTAATGAAAGATGAGTGTGCACTTGAGAAATTGTGCAGAATGATTAACCACTACACGCAGGGAGGAGTTGACCATTGCATGTAGGAAAATGAAATAGTTCATGTGCAAGTACCCCATAGAGCGATGATGCTGGTGTCTCGCAAGAAGTACATGGACAAATAATTTCGGTTTAATGTGTAGGTTTCATATTATGACATGGATACTATCATATCAAGTCTTGGCTTTGACATGAATGTATTATCAAAGAAGACATGGGAATTGATGGGAAAGCCAAAATTAGTATGGTTGATAATTCAACTACAACTTACCAATCATTACAGGATATTCCTTATCAGGAGGCTGGAAAACATCAAAGTAACTGAGATCATGGATGATACATATCCTTATCTAGAATTGCCTAGAATCAATTGGGCCTTTGATAATTAGGATATTATCAATTTGAAGAAAAGATAAATGACATTTGAATATGGATATTTGCAAGTAGTTGCACCCCTAGATCATAAAGAAGGAGAATTTTATATCAAGCATGTGAGAGGGAACCTCAAAACAATGGATCTCGACAATCTCTATAATGTAATGGCTCAATGCAATGACTATTTCAATCCTATAGAGGATGACTCTTTGAGTTGGCATAGTATCAATTCTTGTTTGTAGGGCTTGGACAAGGTGTTGGAGAATTGACAACAATGCCTTCATGAGGTTCCCATGCAAAGATGCATGCATGTATCCCCACACAGTGCAATTGATTGACACATAGATTTGGGAAGCTCCTAATTTTGATGGACTGGTTGATGTATATACTTTTGTTAAAGAGTTTGAGACATAGGTGCCAGATCACCTCAGGATTCCCAAGCTACACATGGCCCTGAAATCCACTTTGATGCTTGGTGGGAAAAGCACAAGGAGCATACAAAGTCTTGGCAACAATGCAGGGACTTGTTACAAATGAGATTTGGATTGGATATAAGGGACTACGAGGAAAGATAAACTAGTAAGGAATATATGACCACTCTCTTAGAGAATTGCATTGTAGTATGGAGAGAAGAGAAGATTTCAAAGATTGAGTGGGTGCATCATTTTGTACATACTTTAGATATTGTGCCCCAAAATTGGTATACCTTGTTGGAGCTGCAACAGGGTACAACATATTGGACAACAATGTTAGAAAGATTCCTATTAACATTTTAGTTTGAGTCTAAAGGCCTATTAAAAGATGAATCAATGTGCAACATGAAAATAAAGATATTCACACATGGACCAAGGACTGCACAAAGGGAGGCACCACTTTGTAAATTTTACCATCATTGTCAAAATACAAAGAAACTGGTAAAGTGTTATATTGTGGTAGAAGAATTGATGGTGATGAGGACCTTAGGGATCTACACATTCCAAATTTTGAGGGAAAATGCGAGGTAGTTGGACCAAAATTTTAATCCATTGCACTAGATTATGTTGGCAATCATAACGCATAAGGTGAACATTGGCATGGAGGAAAATGTGAAGTTTCCAAGGTGATTATTGGGATGAGAAAATTGTTGGACAAATATTCGAATTACTGCGAGAATACCAGGATTTGTTCTCCAACACATTCTTGGAAATGAAAGGCATAGTTGGGAAGCTAGAGGAAATGAAGATTCCATTGAAATCAGATGAAAAGCTGGTGCGACAAAAACCATATCAACTAAATATGATATATGTGCAGAAGCCTAGGGAAGAGATCGACAAAATTTGTGAGAGAGAGATCGACAAAATGTTTGAGGTTAGAATAACATAACCTATCATGTAATCCAAGCAGATTAGTCTGATTATTATACAATAAAATAAAATAGGAAATATTCAGATCTCTGTGGATTTGAGAAAGTTGAATGATGCTTGTGTTCATGAACCTTTCTCTACACTTTCACATATGAGGTTTTGGAAAATGTCGGTGGATAGTAGGCTTAATCCTTTAAAGCTAATTTCTCAGGGTATCACCATATTAAAATCACCAATATTATAAAATAATTAACAGAGAAATGAAACACATACAATATTGTGGAAACAAAAACACAAAAATGCATAAAATAAGAGAGACAAATATATGTGGTTCACCCAATTTGGGCTACATCCATGGAGAAACAACCAATCCTTCCTTTTACATTATCTAGAAAAATGAAGAGATACAACCTAAAACAATTGCGTTATAATTTCCTCTTCACTCTGACACAATCTCCTCTCTCTTTCTCTCTTAGAATAATAATACATATCAATGATACAATTCCCTCATATAAACCGAGGGTTCCCTTCTAGGGAAAACCATAAATTAACATAACTTCTACCATCATATCATATGCCTAATGAACTACCCAGATTGACCATGAAATTACAATATTTTACAAGGCAAAATTTCATCTATTTTTAGCTTCGGGGGCGCTACCCCTGAACCCTCGCTGGGGGCCCACTAGCCCCCAAAACCCCCACACCCCCCCACATGGAGGGTTTTACAGTTTTCCTGGGGTATACACCCGATTGAAAACAAGACCTTTGAATCAGGAAAATAATCAGGCTCCACAACAAAAAACCAAGGAGTACCACCACAAGATGACATTTGCACTAAGTGGGGATCATTTCAATACACTGTCATGCCTTTTGGGTTGAAGAAGACTTCGACAATATTCTCTCGAGAAGTTGTTGAATGTTTAAAGAATTGATACACAAATTTTTGGAGGTTTATTTAGATGATTGGACAATTTTTAGTCTGCTAAAGAAACACATCGAGGTGTTGTGAATTATGTTATACAAGTAGAGACAACACTTGATATCCTTGAATTTAAAGAAGTGCATTTTATTTTTCACCAATTGGGATTCTTTTAGGACATGTTGCATGCAAGCTGTATTTGTTGGTGGATCTGGAAAAGATCACAGTGATTGTAAATTTTCCACCTCCTACTTCAATTCGACAATTGTGTGCTACATTTGGGCACACTTGGTACTACAAGAGGTATATGAGTGGTTACACATAGATTACCACACTGTTGAAAAAATTATTGAAGAAAGACATGAAGTTTCATTGGATTGAAGAATTCCAATATGCATTAGACACATTAAAGGAGAAACTGGTAACTACACCAATTCTAATATTCATTATCCTAAACAAATAATTTCATGTACATGTGGATGCATTGTCAATTACATTGGGATCACTATTTGCACAACCAGGGAAAGGCCGAGATGGAGCATCCAATAGATTTTTCCATTAGGAGATTATCCCTGGTAGATTGAAATTACACCATGACGAAGCGAGAAGGATGAGCAATGGTGTATTCGTTATAGATGTTTAGAAACTACCTGCTTGGATCACATTTCAAGATATACATCGATCATTTTGTATTGCCCTACCTAGTCAACAAGAAAATGTTGGTGGGGAATATGCAGATGGATTTTTCTACTCCAGGAATATGAAATTGAGGTAATAGTGAAGTTGGGTAGGTTGAATGTAGGGTGGGACCACTTATCTAGGATACTTATGGGGAAGATGGAGGGAACATAGGTGCTATAGGGATTTATGCTTTGTTGGAAAAATAAGAAACCCTTTCAGGTTCTCCTAGAAACATAGGGCAGGAAAAGTAAGGGAAGGATTGTTCTGAGTCTTGACTCTTTCAATAGTGCAAGAAATAAAGTAGAGATTGACAAGATGAGTGGAAGGTGAACCAGTGAGTCCTTGCATGTAGATCTATTGGAATGGTTAGTGTCGTTGGGAAGCGCTCCTAGCTAGCTCCAAAGAGTGATCTTGGACACAAAAAGAAAACAAACACAACCTTCATGGCATAATAACATCATCAATAAACACCATAATAAATGGACAACAAACATTACTAAATAAACCATTATGTCAAGATTCCAAACAATAATTAGTTAGAAATAACAGCAAAGATCATGAACAATAGTTTGGAATAAAGGACAAACAACCTATATTAATGAAGCAAATGGGAAGGATATTACAACCAATAGATGTAGTTGCAAAAACACCTGCTTTAGCTCGTAGCTCCAAAAACTCTCTCTCCCAAGGAATATCTTGACAACATAACATTACAATGAACTTTGATCCCTTTCTCAATGGCCAAACCTCCAATATATAGAAAAATGGAGGCTATGAAGACTAGTAGTTTATATCTAATGTAATTTGGGAAATTTTTTTTGGGGTGGATGTTGTTTCCTAATACAATTGGCTTTTATTCGCTTTTAAGAGCTTTAATCTACTTTTAAGAGCTATAATGCTTTTATATTGTTTTAAGAGATTTATTTGTTTAGGAAAAGGCTACAGATGAGGATAAAGCAATCACATTCCACCATATGAGAGGTTCCTCATGAACAAAAGTTCCATAACGAGTTAACTCAAGCTTTTTTCCTTGTGACTGAGTGAGAATTCAGTAACACAAGTTAGATGAAGAGACAAAGTGTTATAGACTAGGATAACATTGTCCTCATGGTACATAACTTGCGTTATAGCCTTAAATAGGCTAGAAAAAGGGGGTGTATTTCAACCAAAAGCATATTAATCTCCTCTGAGTTGATGAGGTATTTTCATGGATAACAGACACCCCCTACAGTGTGAGGTCAATGAATAAGGTGATGGTCAACTACTTTATACAACAATTAAGGAGAGAGATTAATCAAAGTTTCATAATGAAAGGAGGCTTGCAAACAACATCAAACATATGTCATGCATAAATCATGTCCTGTGTTGGGAATTCCCATTATCAGTAGTTAGAACAATACACCATGCATCCATGTAGAAGATGAGATATCATGTCCACCAGTAAGTACAATGTGGATCTATGTCGTAGTGTAGTCAAACTAAGATAAGTTGTCTCTAGGAACAAAATATGTAGCTTGGGAGAGGAAACAAGTTGAGTGATGTAAGCCTCATCCCAAGGCCTTTTTCACCGTCACAAAAAAACATAATTATGCGCATGTGAATAAATGAGTTGATTTTGAACATGTGAGATTTTGTCTGATTACTAGTCAACGATGAAAACCATTAACACACGCAAGGAATGCCACCGATGAGGATGATGGTCTCCAAGATGCACAGTAAAATATAGCAAGTGTGAACGAAGGAGTTGAATTCAAACACTCATAGAATCATTGAATTAGGATCCAATAATGAAAACCTCCTTACAGACACACATAAGACTTCCACTAAGGACTGCAAGCTCTAAAGTACTGTGAGGTTTCTCAATCCGCTCCCTAGATGACGTGTTGAAATCGATAGGAAGGGATTTGTCGAAGGAGGGAAATGAGGAGGCCCCCATCAATTGACACAAAATAGTAATGGTTGATTTTTAAGTGATTTGGAACAAAATGGTAAACATACTTGGGTCAAATGGACATATGATAAAGTGGTTGATAAGGTCAATAGACAACATAAAATCCCTTGAACAATAGAAGGCATGACGCCAAGGAGACTGGGCAGCTTAGAATCTTGAACACTAAGAGGAGTAGGATACGAGGATGTAGGGTCATTAAGGTATTAAGGCAACACCAATAAGATGGTAAGGTTCAAAAAGAAGTTGAAAAAAGGTGAATATGTTGTAGGACTTTCATGTTCAAGGGGTAGACAATAGATTGCTGACATAAAAATTCCAACTAATATAGATAACAATGATTGTTCTTTCTTCCATTTTTTTCCCAATATTCTTAGGTTTAATGAGTCCATAAAGGGTTAAAATCCATGGTATTTTCATGTTTAGAGAGTCTAAAAAGAGCTTAAGTAAGACTCCAAGAGGTATCTTTGTAATGGTTTGTGACTAGGTGCAACAAATTTAGAATAATATACCTGACACAATTCATTTTCCGTAGTTATTCCATCGAGTCTGGATAAAGCGATAAAACTATGCTCAATAGGCATTCACCTCATTTTGTTACAAGTACGAGGGGGAGAAAGTAAACTCGATAGTCTTCGTAAATTTTGATACGATTTAGATGAAGAAAACTCGTGGTATCTTTTTCAGTTTAGGGAGCGAGAAAAAGATAGAAAAAGAATGGCTCAAATCTTCTTTATGGGAGTTTTACGAGCCCAAAGAAGGTAAATAGAGGTTTTCTCAGTTTAATGAGTGAGAACAAGACCATAAAAAGAATGCTCATTCTTCTTCATGGGAGTTGAACGAGCTTGAAGAAGGAAACTCGAGGTTTTTAGGATTAACGAGCAAGAAAAATACCATAAAAATAATGCTCGTGTAGATTTTTTGGCTTATGAAAATTATGTAATTTTTTTGGGTCAAATGCAACAAAGAAAAATCCATGTTTTGGGATTTTTGATGTACTAAAAACTTGTGCAAAACAAGAAAAAGGGAAAGAAACACACCAAAAGAAACAAAACTTTGTACATAAAGTTACAAAACACATGCTAGCGGGGTGTTAGGCATAGTACTTTTTGAGTGGGTCCCCAACATAGTCTGTAACTTCATATGTCCCTTTAGAAAGGACTCGAGTAACAATGTAAGGATTAAGACAGATGGGTGGAAATGTTCCTACCCCCAAGAGATTTACTAAGTTTCCTTCCAAATATAACTCTTGAACATGTGTCAAAGAGGAAGGAACAAACTCAGATTGATTAGGGGACAAGATTTTCATAAGATTCATGTTCAAGGATGCTCAGCTAGAAAAATGATCTCATTAATAGCATCATCATAGGGGATGAAAATGGTGAGAATATAAGTTGAAGGAGTGTCAATGGAGAGTTTGCAAGTTCATGGGCCCTAACCAAAGAAGAAGGAGAATCAGATGTAGATGGAATAACTTGATAAGCCAGTTCCACTTGTGATAACGACATCTACTCTCCAATATAGTAAATAGTGGAAGGGGCCAAGATGGTCCATGGATGCATAGATCCAAAGGGTACAAAAAAGAACATAGAAACAGTCAAACGGGCCTCAAGTGGCAAAAGATGAATACTCTCCAAGAGCAAGGAACCCTTCATCAAAACGATACCAATACTTACAAAAGTGTTAGGAGAACCACCCAACAAAGGAATGTTTCTAATAGGTAATAGTTGAAACCCGAGTGCGTAAAAGGATAGTTGGTCCAAAGTCACTATTTTCCCTTGGCGAGGAAAAGGGATAAGCTAGAAAAATGATGAGATAATGGATTTCATCGTGTAAATCCAACTGCATCCCAACATAATGTTGTAATCAAGCAGGCGATTAAAAACTTAAATATCAATTAAAACAATTTTCTCTCCAAGGGTGATGGGAAAGCTAGCAAGATATCCATTAGGAGTAAAAGTGTGGCCATCAAATGCTTTCAAGGAATTTTATGGTGGGGAAAGAGTGAGCGATTGCAGGGCAAGCCAATACGAAGTAGCCATCACGTAGGTAGATGCATTTTCATTAATAATGATGCAGTGAATGACTTTGCCTTTCACATGAATATGCACTTCAAAAGAAAGTTGGTGGGAAAGGCACAATGTACTTTTATCCATGTTGAAAACAACTAGGTTGGAATCATGAGGGTTGAATCCGCCTATAGCCAAAAATAAAGCTTTCTGTTGAGTTGGACAACTTGTAATAATTCAAGGGAAAATGAGGCATAAGGCACCTACACAAGATATTCTGGAATACTGTAGTTCTAGGCAGAGCAGGCAAATAGATTGTGCATAGTGTGACAAAGTGTCCCTTTGGGGGCATGAATCAAAGGGTCAACAATGGGCCGCTTGATATGCAAATCGTTAGGTGGAGGACGAGTAGAAGATGACATGGTATCCAAAGTGTTTGGGGTAGGATTTCCATAATTCTTGGCTCCAGTTTGTAAATCAACTACCTTAACAGTATAAACAATTGAAAATCCTTCTCCAGAAGGAGGGGGATGATAACCATTTTGTCCCCCTTGTGGGGGTGGGGGTGGGTTTGGAAGAAGATGTTGTTGTTGTTGCTGCTGTTGGGAAGGGAAAGGGTTATTAAGGATAATAGGGGTCTTAGAATCGTTTTGAGCAAGGAGATCAATGACCTCTTGGAGACGAGAATATTTGTAGGTTAAATGATCCTCAGTGCAGATCTTCCAAGGAAACTTCATCGTTTTTTCTTTTCCTTTGTCAAATTTAGCAGTAGCAGGTGCTTTGCTCCTCAGAAGAATAGGTCATGGTCATGTTATTCTTTTTCTTTCCATTGGATTGTTGTGTAGATTACACATAGTTATATTCAAATTCAAGCTTCTGTGATCCACTTGATTATTTGAAAACATTTTCGGAAGAAATCACATTGGTATAATTTGGCGACGCATTTCGAACCAACCATTGTGGTTCATCTTCAGGACAAGATGAAAATCAGATCATAGCGACAAGTTAAATAGGGAGCGAGGACCTTCTAATGGCTATGGGGAATAATGGCTAAAAAATGGCAATTTTTGACTGGATAAGAAAAAGGATTATTTTTTTATTTTTTCCACTAGAAAAATTGTAATCTTTCATTAACTTGAAAGATTACATATTGTAGATGCACGATGCATATGCTATAGAGTCAGTCAGCCTTTTGTGGGCTCAGTATATGATCTAAATATCAGTATATGACCAGAAACATCACGCAGGATGTTAGTTATAGTTGTTCTATTTGTATGTACATATTAGCCACGTAGGGACTTGTAGAAAGATTCTGTCCACTGTATACAAAAAACTGTTCAGAGATATCAAAAATTTTATCAGATATTATAGCTCATGGGCTAACCGCCCTATGGTAATGTGGGTCTATATAAGGTCGATGATAATATTGGTATGCATTTGACCCGCGCTGCTCCTTGATCATCCACTCTCCTCGGGGAAGTGTCGTGGCCTCCTTGGATAGTTTGTTGGCATTGCTGTTGTATTCCCTGTAGATATGATTGCATGTAATGTCAATAAAATGAGCCTTCAATATATTTATTTCATCCAATATGTTACTGAGTGTATGTGTGTGGCAAACAGTAATATTGTTGAACCAATCAATGATGATCTTTGAATCTCCAAAAATATGAATGTTCATGCAATTGTGTCCCAATGTGAAATGCATGAGATGACGAAGAGTGATGAGTTCAACGAAATTGTTTGAGCCATTCCCAAAACCCATCCGGACTTTATAGAAATGTTGATCACTGATGTATAAGATAAAACCACCCCCGCACCCCTGCTGCTGGGCAGCACCATCAAAAAAAGCCCAGGGGGTGCATTTGTCGATATGCAGAGGGTCGTGGGGTCTTCAAGTGCGAGTTTGTGGAGGCTCAGGCATGTCATTATAAGCCGATATAATAAGAGCAGAGAGATGCGGCCAGCTCACTGGTTTATCATCAAATATAGTCCGGTTCTGAGCCAACCAGAGGTACCAGCTGATAATAATGGGGAGGCTCTGTAGTTTAGTTCCTTTGTGTCCATTATACCATGATTCCCAAGCTCTGTTAATATCATCACCTTCCCAAGAGCCCAAAAAGTGTATAGATGTGGATACGGTTTGCCACAGGTTCATCAAGGCTGTGCAATTCAGGAACAGGTGAAGAATCGATTCTGTTGAACTTTTACATAGAGTGGACCAGGTAGGTCCGTAGATAGCTCTGTGCATAAGGTTTTCACCTGTGGGAACTATACCTTTTAGTATACACCAAAAAAAGAGTTTTGTCCGTGGAGGCGCCGTGAGTTTCCATATTGCCTTCCACCAAAATGAGATTAGATCCGGAACCTTATGAGAGATCAGCGATAAGTAGCCTGCCTTTGGAGTATATATTCCATTCTCAGATTGATGCCAAATGAGTTCATCCGGACCTTGTTCGATCCTAATGTGAGATTCTGTCAGAGGATTTATATAATTGGTCCATTCTTGGTGCCAGCGGAGTGGTAGGTTGATCTGAAGTGCGGATTTCCAACGTTGTTCAAAAATGGATGTATTGAGTGGATCCGCGATGTCAGCTAGAACTTTGATCTCATGTGAAATGAGGTGCTGTATGAGGGTCTCAGATAATATATGCCTGCCTCCACACCCATTCCATGGGTCTGTGCCGATACGAGCCAATGATCCATCATTAATTTTCCAAACCAAGTTTTCCCTGATGAGAGGCATGGAGTTTAGAAGTGCTTTCCAAACAGATGAGATGCCGGATTTGGGCCAATTTGGAAGCTGGATCCATTCCATTATGTGCAGAGGCCAAATATATTTGTGATATGGGATGCTAGTCTAGAGATTTTGACTTGTGAGTAATGTCCACCCCATTTTTGTTGCAAGAGCCTGTGCAAATGTGGGCAGGTCTTTTAATCCCCAGCCTCCCCATTTTTTGGGCAGCGCTATCTTCTTCCATCCCACCCACGAAAATATCCGTTTGTCCTGGTTCCCATTCCAAAGATATCTATTGCTTAATTGGTGTAATCTTGCCAAGATGTTTCTCAGAATCCATGCAAGAGCCATCCAAAAGACCGGTGTTGCCTCCAGAATAGATTTAACCAATACAAGTCTACCAACTCTGGATAGATATCGGTGGCTCCATATGTTAAGCCGCTTTTCCGGTTTTGAGACGAGCCAAATCCAGTCGGATATCTTTTGGCTGACAGGCTTGATCCAGAAACCTAAATACTTAATACCACGATCTAAGGGACTAATGTAGAATGGAAACAGTTGTTGAGCGAAATTTGACTCTTGGATGGAAGTTCTGGTAAGAATGATTGATGATTTTGAATGATTTGCAAGCATCCCAGTGGCAAATGAAAAAAGGGTGAGGATTTTCGAAAATGTACGAGAATCCCTGATGCTGCCATGAAGAAAAATCATGACATCGTCCATGAAAAGAATATGGGTGAGAAAGCATTCATAAGATATTTTGAGTCCACAAAGGTCCACATCTCTCTTAGCTGAAGCAATCAAATGACTCAGACCATCCATGACAATCAAGAAAAGTAGAGGAGACAAAGGGCAACCCTGTCTGAGGCCTCATTTAGAGTGAAAAAACTGAGATGCCGACCCATTGATTAGAACATTGAAAGTGGGGGTGGTGATGCATGCCATGATCCAGGTGATAAAATGGATGGGAAAGCCCAAGTGGATGAGGAGAATCTTGATATAGAGCCAGCTGACACGATCAAAGGCCTTAGCCAAATCAATCTTTAGGATAATGGCCTTATGGTGTCTGGTCCAAATAGTGTGAAAGGTTTCTTGAGCCGAACTGATGGCTTCATGGATCTGACGATGTTCAAGGAAAGCAAATTGTTGAGGGGTAATGTGACGAGACAGGATAGGTCGGAGGCGATTTGCAATGATCTTGGAGATGATATTATAGAGGACATTGCACAGAAAAATGGGGCGGTAATCATCGAAGGAAGAAGGGGAGTCCGATTTGGGTATAAGGGCTATGAAATTCGAATTGATGGCATTATAAAGTGACCCAGATGCCCTGCATTCCTCCACTACTCTTAGTAAATCATGGCTGAGAAATTCATAGAAAGCAATGTAGAATTCGATGGTCCAACCATTCGGACCCAGGCTTTTTTCATTTTTGAACCATTTTAAAGTGCCTTCAAGTTCCCTAGGTGTCAGTGGATCATATAAAGCCTCCGCCTCATCCTCATTTACAAACCTGGGGAAGTGTCCAGCGATGTTGATAATATCAGCAATAGTTGAGCCAGGAGGTTGTTTGTAGAGGTTCCTAAAGTGAGAAGATCCCAGGTGGGAGAGTTTGATGAAGGAATCAACCACTCCATCTTTTGGCAATGGGATATTCCGAATGATATTTTTGACCTTTCTACCTTTTGCATAGTTATGGAAGAACCGAGTATTGTCATCTCCCGCTTTTAACCAAATGGCTCTGCTGCAAAGACGAATGGATTCCTCTCTGTCTTTTAAAATATTTGACTTCTGGTTTTCTAGATCCACCAGGTGGGATTTGTCCTCTGCTGTGGAAAACCCTAAGCCTCGTTCATCCAATAATGAGGAGAGTTCTGATTCTATGAGCAGAAGGGCTGCGTTATCCTGTTGGTGTTTTTCTCTGGCCCATTTGATGGAGAGGTGCTTGAGCTGTGATAGGTTAGAACAGAAACCTTTTGCCAAGGATTCTGACCTATCAATCGGGCTTACAGTCCAAAATTCCTTAACCATATTGATATATGAAGGATCCTATAGCCAGCCGTGATTGAACTTGGATGGAGCTTTTGGCTTTTTGTGAGGTCCCAAGATCTCCAGGTATATAGGGTAGTGATTCGAAATGCCTTTAGTTCCAACCCATTGTTTGTAGAAATGCAGCTGTTGAATAAGGGGACCTTTCATGATAAATCTGTCTAGCCTGCAGGCAAGAGCAGCCTCTCCAATTCTTCTGTTCCTCCAAGTGGGGAGTGGTTTTTGCATAGGGACATCAATCAGGTTATGTCTCTCCAGAAGGTCTGTCATATAACCTGTGATCGAGTCTACTTGAGCCATGGATCCCCAAGATTCGCCATATCCCAGGGAGAAATTTAAGTCACCCCCAATAATGATGTTGTCAGCAGAGAAGATGGATAGTCCCAACAAATGATGCCAAAAGTTCTTCCTTTGTTGGCAGGGCCCATAGATGTTAATAACCCTAAGGCTATTCCCTAGGTCGGCCGAGAAAAGGTCTATGCCCATAAACCCCTGTCCTCCCCAGGTAGCTTGAGCTTTGATGGTTGATGGATTGTAGCCTATCGTGAGGCCCCCCGATCTACCAGTAGAATCCACGGCCAAAAACTTCCACCTCGGGATAATAGAGGATAAAGAAACAGAGATAGGATCTACCTGGTCGAGGGTTTCTTGGAGGAGAATGATGTCAACAGGAACAGTCTCAAAAAGTCTACGTAGAGCTAACTTCTTGGAGGCACTAGCCAAGCCTCTGCAATTAAAGGAAAGGCACTTCATGGAGGGAGATTGCCAGGGGTGTTCGCTTCTCTAAGAACCCCGTCAATAGTGGATTGGCGGCCTGAGGCCACCTTCGCTTCAACACGCCTGATAGCTTTAGACAAGAATGATAATTTATATTATTAATAATTAATTAGTAATAAATTAATAAATCATATATATATATAATATATATATATATATATATATATATATATAATAAAATATAAATATATACTTTCATGACCCCAATATAAAAAAATAATAAGTCAATAACTCTATACTAATAAAGCAAATAAAACAATAATAAGTCAAAGGGAATTTAAATAATATTAAAAATATAAAAATTTAATTAGTTAAAGCATTTATTTTTTTTAATTACTTGGTTAAATGTAATTTGTTTAATTAAATTCTAATAAAGAATAAAGAATAAAGTAAAATAATAAAATAATAATAAACAACCTAGGGGAGAAAGAACCGAAAATGGTAAAAAAAAAACATTTAAATAAACATATTATTAAAAAAATAAAATAATAAATACATAAAAATTATTTTATAAAAAATATAAATTAAATTTAAATATATATGTTTATTTAAATGTATTTTAAATATTAATTATTAATTATTTTATTATTTATAGATTTTAGCTATTTCAAAAAAAAACTTCAAGTGGAAAAAAATCGAAAAGCCGAAAAATAGACATGAAAGGGAGGGGCCAAAGGGGGTAAGAGACTAAGAGGAAAGGGCTGGAATCTAGCAGCTACTGATTTTCCAATGCTTTCCTCTTAGTCCCCCTCTCCTCCCCCCCTCCCTTTCATGTCTATTTTTCCTCTCTTCGATTTTTCTCCACCTAGAGTTTTTTTTTTTAAATAACTAAAATCTAAGTATGGGGGTTTTCGCAATGCATTATATTAGATATCATTTTGGGATTCAACTGTGTTAAGTAAGTCATTCACGTATGACCATTTCCATGAGAGGTAGTCGTAACTGACTAATTTCTCATATTTTTGAATAGTTCACTTAGCACTCATTGCATCGGGTGATGCTCACAGGGGTGAAGAAGTGGGATTGAAACTAGTGAAATGTGGAGAACGAATCACATAGCATCAATCATCACTTCGGGGCTTGCCCCCGGTAACCAGGACTTCCCAGGAGGTCACCCATCCCAGAACTCCTCTGGCTCAAGCGCGCTTAGCTGTGGAGTTTTTCCCACAATCAAGCCCACTTAGCTTGCTACCCCATTTGCAAAACCTTAGCAAGTATTGTGCCTCATGAACCATTCAAGTAGAGATCCCTTGACTCTTTTTGAATTTAAGTATGGGGGATTACGCAGTGCATTATATTATATATCATTTTTGGGATTCAACTGCGTTGAGTAAGTCATTCAAACGTATGACCATTTCCATGAGAGGTAGTCGTAACTGACTAAGTTCTCATGATTTTTGAATAGTTCACTTAGCACTCATTGCATCGGGTGATGCTCACAGGGGTGAAGAAGTGGGATTGAAACTAGTGAAAATTGGAGAACGAATCACATAGCATCAATCATCACTTCCGGGGCTTGCGTAACCAGGACTTCCCAGGAGGTCACACATCCAAGATCTCCTCTGGCTCAAGCGCGCTTAACTGTGGAGTTTTTCCCCACAATCAAGCCCACTTAGCTTGCTACCCCATTTGCAAAACCTTAGCAAGTATTGTGCCTCATTAACCATTCAAGTAGAGATCCCTTGACTCTTTTTGAATTGAAGTATGGGGGATTACGCAGTGCATTATATTAGATATCATTTTTGGGATTCAACTGCGTTAAGTAAGTCATTCAAACGTATGACCATTTCCATGAAAGGTAGTCATAACTGACTAATTTCTCATGATTTTTGAATAGTTCACTTAGCACTCATTGCATCGGGTGATGCTCACAGGGGTGAAGAAGTGGGATTGAAACTAGTGAAAATTGGAGAACGAATCACATAGCATCAATCATCACTTCCGGGGCTTGCACCCGGTAACCAGGACTTCCCAGGAGGTCACCCATCCCAGAACTCCTCTGGCTCAAGCGCGCTTAACTGTGGAGTTTTTCCCCACAATCAAGCCCACTTAGCTTGCTACCCCATTTGCAAAACCTTAGCAAGTATTGTGCCTCATGAACCATTCAAGTAGAGATCCCTTGACTCTTTTTGAATTTAAGTATGGGGGATTACGCAGTGCATTATATTAGATATCATTTTGGGATTCAACTGCGTTAAGTAAGTCATTCACGGATGACCATTTCCATGAGAGGTAGTCGTAACTGACTAATTTCTCATGATTTTTGAATAGTTCACTTAGCACTCATTGCATCGGGTCATGCTCACAGGGGTGAAGAAGTGGGATTGAAACTAGTGAAAAGCGGAGAACGAATCACATAGCATCAATCATCACTTCCGGGGCTTGCACCCGGTAACCAGGACTTCCCAGGAGGTCACCCATCCCAGAACTCCTCTGGCTCAAGCGCGCTTAACTGTGGAGTTTTTCCACAATCAAGCACACTTAGCTTGCTACCCCATTTGCAAAACCTTAGCAAGTATTGTGCCTCATGAACCATTCAAGTAGAGATCCCTTGACTCTTTTTGAATTTAAGTATGGGGGGGGGTCTACACTGTGCATTATATTAGATATCATTTTGGGATTCAACTGCGTTAGGTAAGTCATTCACGTATGACCATTTCCATGAGAGGTAGTCGTAACTGACTAATTTCTCATGATTTTTGAATAGTTCACTTAGCACTCATTGCATCGGGTGATGCTCACAGGGGTGAAGAAGTGGGATTGAAACTAGTGAAATGTGGAGAACGAATCACATCGCATCAATCATCACTTCCGGGGCTTGCACCCGGTAACCAGGACTTCCCAGGAGGTCACCCATCCCAGAACTCCTCTGGCTCAAGCGCGCTTAACTGTGGAGTTTTTCCCACAATCAAGCACACTTAGCTTGCTACCCCATTTGCAAAACCTTAGCAAGTATTGTGCCTCATGAACCATTCAAGTAGAGATCCCTTGACTCTTTTTGAATTTAAGTATGGGGGATTACGCAGTGCATTATATTAGATATCATTTTGGGATTCAACTGCATTAAGTAAGTCATTCAAACGTATGCCCATTTCCATGAGAGGTAGTCGTAACTGACTAATTTCTCATGATTTTTGAATAGTTCACTTAGCACTCATTGCATCGGGTGATGCTCACAGGGGTGAAGAAGTGGGATTGAAACTAGTGAAAAGTGAAGAACGAATCACATAGCATCAATCATCACTTC